>JANHGO010004777.1:0-24289 GCA_024606505.1 Aquila spilogaster
CAGCAACCACCTCAGCCAGCTCCTTCAGGACCCTGGGATGCACGCCATCTGGCCCCATAGACTTGTACTCATTCAGTACACTTCACCAATAATTATTTTTAAATGTGTATGCCAACATTAAAATCTCATGCAATGAAGAGAGCTCGTTACTTATAATTAGGTGAAGCTACTAACTTCAAAACAGTGAACAATATAATAAAGATCCTACTAATTATGTTTGGAGAAAAATTCTGGACTAGCATCTCAGGAGTATTAACTCAAAGTTATTAATCACAATAGGCAAATGCCAATCAAAAGTACTTACATAGACAACCTGAATTAACTGTTGATAGAAATAGTTCTTGAGCACTCAAGAATGGCTTTTCTTTGTTGCATTTTTTTTTCATATGAAATCGCATCATAATGTCATTAGTCTTCTGTATTTATTCTAAAGCCTTCAGTAATATGAACACTCCTAATTCCTTTCCATTTCTACTCCAAAATTAGTTTTACACTTCTTCCAAGGAAGAAATAATTGGGAGGAAGAACTTGTACACATGTGTCTTTACAGCATCTCTTATTACATAGCCTTAAAACTGAAGGTATTGGACTGACAGAAATAGTAGAACTGCTATGCTTGTATTGTATTTATGCTGGTACTTTTCTCTCAGAACAAGACCAGCTATATATGCATATGTCCTGGTGTAAATACATCCATACTGTAAATCGCTGTAACTGCAACAGAAAGTATAGTACACATAGAACATTCGTATTTTCTAAAGCTATCCAGGTAGTTAATAAAGGCAGAGATGCATATCATGCTTTCCAGACCATCACATCATCATGCACGTTTTCTTTTCAGAGCTTTCAGAAGTATTAATATACTAAATTCACCTAGCTTAACTATGGGGATACACAAACCCAGATGCATGCAATTGCATTTAGTTACTTTTTTGCTTTGACACTTCTCCAAAAACCTTTAGAACTAACTGGTTCCTGAGGGAAAATGCTACATTAAATGAAAACAATGCAACATCTGTTTAAAGGAAAACAGTTGTTCTCAGATTCTGTTAGTATTGTTGTTTGAGGAAATGATTTGACTGAATGATCTAATTGCTACAGTAAAAAAGCAGAAATAACATTTGTCCTTGTCTAATGTTTCCAAGACTAAATGAAAAGTATGTCCAGTAAAATTAAATGTTACTACATATTTATATATGCACAATTAATAATTCCCTTTGTATTTTGTACTATCCCAAGGCTACCCGTTTAGTATGAAGAAGAGGAGGCTCAAGGGAGACCCTATTGCTCTCTACAATGACCTACAAAAAGGTTGTAGCAAGGTGGAGGTCAGCCTCTTCTCCCAGGTAACAGCCATAGGAGGAGAAGGAACGGCCCCAAGTTGCATCAGGGGAGATCCAGGTTGGATGTTAGGAAAAAATTCTTTTCAGAAAGAGTGGTGAGGCACTGGCACAGACTGCCCAGGGAGGTGGTGGAGTCACTGTCCCTGAAGATGTTCAAGGAAAGTGTAGATGCAGTACTTATGGACATGGTTTAGTGGGCAATATTGGTGGTAGGTGGACAGTTGGACTGGATGACCTCAGAGGTCTTTTCCAACCTTAATGATTCTGATCTAAACAGCTGCATATTTCCCAACTGAAGATTCTCTCACCTTCTCACTATCTAGTACCACCAGTTCAGGGGATATTTACACATAATACCTTGCTTAAATCATGGCCAATATTTATAAGGTTGAGATGTATTTGTTAACTATGCCTTATTTAAGAGATGCCATTTATTTATGCCTGACACATGAATACACAAGACCTAAATACCTGAGCATTCACTGTTCACTGTTTTTGCCTTGTTAAGCAAAAAAGCTATTTTTTTCTCCTTTTTCCTCTTTCCTCTTCTGAATTTACTAAATCTTTTCTTCCAGACCCTTTTTTCTGCTAGTTGCATTCTCCGTCCTGGCTTTTCTGGTTTTCAGAAGTTTGTGCTTTAAGACTTTTTTTTTTCCTCCAGAATATCTTTTCAGCTTTCGGGTCTTTAGAACACCTTCTTTTGTCATTCCAGTATCTATTGCATACTATTCTGCCTTTAACACAAGTGAGTGCCATTACATCAAATGTAATTAGCTATTTCTTAATCTAAGTGAAAGAAATTACAGCATCCATTCCTACATAATTACCTTTCACCCTTGATTTTCAACCAGTTCCCTCCAGCTACAGAAATCAGATCTAAATTATTTGCTTCTCTGTATGCTTTTTTTCTACCTCCCTGTCCCCTGCAAAATAGATTATCTTCATCACAACTCACTACCATGCTTAATCATCTTGGATGTTTTCTTCCCATCTTATCATTAGATACCTGTTAGAAACAAGCACCCATTATTATTAAGTCCATGCTTTTAATGTTACGCTATCAGTTGACCCAAAGAGCCCCAGTCACCTTCTATTTCTGATACAACAGTAACAGGAGATTGTTTGTGTATTCTCACACAGGGACATTAAATTGCACTGTTTCACATCTTTGCCTAAACTTCAGAAGACACATTTTTGCATTTTTTTTTCACATGCAATGCAATACCTTTTCCTATCCTTGCCTATCACAATATGCTATAACTTGCAACTAACTGAAGTTACACACCTCAGCTTCTTCCACCAAATCTCTGCAATATCAATTCACATTTGATGGTATGCCAGAATTTCATTTTCTTTTTCTTATAAATTCTCTTCATTCTCTGCATGCATACAAATCTAAGGCACGTAACAACCTGCTTTACACTTCTAAACATTTCTAAAAAGCAGCTCACTTAAAGGCTTGAAGTCACCATCTTCCTACAAAGCCATAATCAAAATCCCATAATTTTTCCAAGAGAGAAACCTAAGAACTGTGGTACAACGTATAGCATGTTTATACATCTGTGCCTCCTGGTGTAACCTAGAAATTGAAGCTAGCCAGATTAGATTTGGAGACGACAATAATGAAGTCTCGATAACCACACATTATGTTCAAGCCCTCTTACAGACGTCAGTAGACACTATTTAAGATGGGGATTATCTGAAACTGTTTTTGATAGTAAATGTGCCTTTTATTTTACAGTCCCATACGGTTCAGACAAACTACTCCTTGTATATGAGTCCACACAATTTCTTCAGCAGCAAGTCCAGGATTGAGAACCAATTTCCACATGTTCTTGAGAAGGTCTCCACCTGCAACCTCACCCTAAGTAAACCACCACAAAAAAAAAAATCTCCCTTCTCTCAGTACCATTGCTGCTTTTTGTCATCTACTACACCAGCACACAGGCTTAACACTTTTTAGATTTGCTTTTATATATAGTCTAGTCAAAAAAGATTTATACTGTATGAAAATATATGTTAACGTGATGGTGCTAAGAGCTTTTCAGTTGTGGGAGGTCCCAACTAACTCCTAGTTCTATCACATTGTAAAATAGCATTTGTTTACATTCAGATGAACTTTATACGTTTTAATTTGTAGCACCAAATTCAGATCATGGTAATAGTGGGTGCTGTTCCCAAAAAATAACTTCTCACAGAATTGGAAGGAGATATCAAAAGTTGTTCAACACATTCATGAAAGATGCTGGATATGAACTTACATAGAAAAAAAACATGCACATCCTGTTGAGATTCCCAGAAAGGTAATAAAAGATTTTTACCTTAATGACAATTTACGATTGTAATGTTTAGTCACTGAAATTCCCCCAAAATAAAGAGCTTTTCAGAGTAAGGAAAAAAAAAAATCACTTCTTATCAGCAGCAAGAAATAGACCAATATTTCTTAAAAAGCATGCAAAGACAATCACAGTCACAGTAGTAAGAAAGCATCTGTAGAAGCATCACCATTAAATTGTCTCTTGAATTCATCACTGAAACAATCAACCTCTCTTAAGAGCTAACAAGTATAAAATATTGTTACAAATGTTTTGGAAATAGTCCTCAAGTGTTTATTTACTCTCTCAAACCGTCAAACTGAAGTACCTTTTTTGGCCAACTGCTTCTTGCTGGCAAGACGAAGCAGTTGCAGATTCCATTTTTGGGCTATTCTGTTCTCAAGAAAGTCATAAAATGGCAGGAAAAAGTTTTGGCGCCATTTCTGAAAGCAAGAAAATTACCTACATTCAAACGGCCTAAGGGCAGAGAAGGGTGATTACTCAGCTTACCTTGTAGGTGAACACAGAGAAAAAAATAGGATTTCTATTCTGAAAGGTGTTATGAAAACCAAAGAAACTGGCTACGCAGCATTACAAGATCTGGCTGAATTCTGACATTATCCACTTCTCACAAACAAATCATGTGACACCGCACAAGGTTTCAATTTAAAATAATTCAGTGTAGAGGTACAAGATTCCCATATCTAGTTGAGAAGGTAAATGACCATCAGATAGCTACAACATATCATTTTGACACATTAGAAGTCCCCTACCCCTTCTTCTTTCTTTAGTGTAACAGTGGAAAAATTTCTTGTACTCAAGGATTTCTTTTCAGCTTCCTCTGAGGGAGGAGTAAACTAGAAACATCTATGTACATATTATCTGTAAACTGTTTACTGAATTAAAGTCACCTCTTCAAATACAGAGAAATAACTGTGGTTTGTTTTCTTTCCTCAGTAAACAGTGCAGTAGTCCCAAATAACTGTCATGTAAAATTGTTACAATTCAGGCTCTGTAATGACATTTCAATGTTTTACTGGATGTAAATAACATGCACGAGCGCACCAATGACCAAATTGCTTTTTTGCTGTGAACGCTAGTTGTTTAATGATCTGAACAGTAGACGCAGCTAATCATTTTATTCCATTTTAAAAGGTAATCTAAAGTCATTCATAATTATTGCACCTTTGTCAAAAACTTATTATGACTCTTAGCTAGAGAGCTCTAAGCATTTAACTTGTAAAGTCCAATAAGAGCTACTGGTAATTATTTACCAATTTCACTTACGGAAAATGAAAAAACATCATGTTCTTTGCATGTTTTATGCCTACCACACAGAAATTTTTTAGTGAGTAGTTCCCTTCTGTGGAGATAGGTCTGAAGTGCCTTACACAGGGCATGACACAGCCTGGTTCTACAATGCTTGCCATTACTTTAAGGGGTCTAGGTAAGTGCAGATCAATGATTTTTCCCAGGAAGGTTCAGCTACATAAAGGTCTAACACGCCACTCATCAGCGTCAGCCTTCCTCATCTCTTTAAACTCACCTGATACGGCCAGCATTTTGGCCTCAAGTAGAGCTGGTAGTTGAGTCTCAATATCACTCACTTTCTTCCTCAAAGTACTGCAGAGTTTCTGACTCGTGCAAACCTAGATTGAGGCAGACAGGCATGATATATAATTCATTCATGTAAAAATATAAGGCAATTTAAATGGAGCTTCAAATGTTCTTGGTTTATAGACATGACATAACATCCTACAGCAAAGTAAAGAAACTTAATAAAAAGTGATGTGTCCACAGAAATATCAAAGATGAATCAAAATTTCCAGGCTTACCACACATTCTGTTACAAAAAAAACAGAGAACAGTAGTAACATTAGCTACCCAGAGAGGAGAGGACATGTTTTACCACTAGATACTGAGGCTGTACTTAGAATAAAGGCCAACCAATGAACTCTGTACATTTTCAACATTAGCAGTGATGTCTGGAATGAGCAGAATGTAAATGAGCCAATGTGTGGAGTTTAAGACCTCGTAAGTCAGAATACACAATAACTTTCAAACAGAACATATCATTGCCACATATCTTCATGGAAAAGAGAAAAGGTAGCTTCCATGCTCTTGAACAGGCAATATAACAGCTCAACATTGTACCTCATTTCACAACCAGAGACACAGCTGAATTAGGTTCAGGTTTCAGACTTTCCCTCTTATTTATTTATTTTAAACCTGGACATCTTTCAGTAGTGAATCATGGCTGGTATTAGAAACATGGAGAGAGAGAGAGAGAGAGAGAATGATAAAATAAAGGTAGTTCAACTGTTTCTGCACTTGAAGTGTACACTGTCACCTCAGAATGACTTCATACACCGTACACAAATAATACAACCCGTACATATTCAGAAGTGTTGGTTTTTGCTCCATATTGCATCAGTTGTGAAGAAAAGCAAAATAACAAACAGAAAAATCCCTCACCTAGTTAAGGCCAATAATACTCTTGTTCTGAAGGCAGAAATCAAGCAGTTGCTCAGAATCATAGCTGACACTTGAGAAAACATTGCATTCATTGGAACCAAGGGTAAAGCAATAATCAAGAAAGAGACAGGGCAGTGGTGAAGAGATGAAATGTGAAATGAAATCTCCAGAGGAATGTTTTCCTGCTCTTTCTGATATTTTTCTCTAAAAGCATGCATATATCCCATGCATATTAACAAAAGCACAGCTCTTACTCTGCTTTTTAAGACCCTTTCAGCTCTCATGGCTTACCTGTTTGTAGAACTAAAGGATAATAATTCAGATATAGCACTAATTGTAAATCTTACTAAATGGTGAATACCCTCTTGCTTCAGCTGAGAGTATCTGTTATCTATGGATGGGTCATGGGGTTTTTGACTCAACAGAACTATCCTCCAAATCTTTAAAGGCTTCAGAATCTTTCTATTAATTTAAAAGCATCTCATCACTTTTGCATTAATTATAATTATTCAGTTTCCATATATTTCATTTCAGTATTTCCTTCTAAGTGACCTGCCTACTGATTTACTTCAAATGTTAAAATAACCCAAACCTGTCAGAGGTGAATAAACATTCCCACAGAACCCAAAGGCCATGTCTGTCTCACATCTCCAAAATACATCTTAAAGTTTTTAATGACTTCCTTCTAAGCAGTGTTCTCTCTTTAGGGGTACTGAATGGCTCAGTGAATTGCAATTAGATTGCGAATCCTTCAGCTCTAGGAAAACTGTATGAATACATCTCATGCTGGTAGTAACTTAAAGTCATTACCACTAGACAGCCATTTGGTAATTATGCAAAATAAGCTGGGAGGAGGTTTAAACAGTTTCTAGTGAACACTGTGCACTCTGTAAGCATTATTGTCAGAATGAAGCTCGCTGGCACTTTTTATTAATGGACCAAATGCAGGGAACAAAGGCTGAAAGGAGGTTCTTCTAACTCGGAGATAATTCTTCTGGAACACGAGATAAGTACATTACTGAGCCTCTGCAAGTATCTACATCACATGTATTCTGCAGATAAATGAAAAACATTAATCTTCAGAGCTATCACATGGCATAGTTCAACAAAACTAAATGAAAGAGTGGGAGAGGCAAAATAATTTAACATCTTCTAAACTAATAGCCCTGCTTCTACTTTACATCAATTCTACTTTATGAGGCCCAATTCCTCCCATTTTTTCTGATTATTCTACCCTAATGGCAACTGCCATTATTTGTTACAGCTGCTTATTCAGCCTCTGAGGAAAATTTATTTCCTAGCTAACAACAATGATGAATATTCACAAAGCTCACACCCTTCTTTGCTCCAGGTGAATACACTATCATTGTGCTCCCATTCGGATGGCCACTACTCATGTTTGAGGACCCAGCAATGCAAATGCCTTGTTACCAAAGACCAGCAGTGCTGCAGCACACAGACCAAGGAGCTCAAGTTACAGAAAAGCTCCCATTCAGTTTCAGGGAAGTTCTTTACAGCCAAATATTAAAGTATCTCTCTCAAAAAATCTTTATCAGTGTTTTTTTTTGTTTGGTTGGTTGCTTTTAGTTTCTGTCAAGTTAAAAAAAAAAAAAAAACTCTTGTTTTGGAATAAATCCTACAAATCTTTGTTTAGGTAACATAAACAGCACTCCAGAAGATAGCTGTAATGAAAAAAGTGGCATGCTGTTTAGCAAAGCTATGTGGAATCAATCTGAAAAGAACCAAAATATCAATTTTACCCATCGTTATCCTTTCCATCTTGACAGTGTATGATGTTAATCTCTAGTGGCAGAAACAGGAACAAGGATACAGACCAAAACACTGAAATTAACTCTTCCTCCAACCATCTCAAGAAAAAAAAAAAAAGAAGAAAAAAAAGAATTTTGAGTATCTTTCACATTTCTTTATAACAGTACTTTAGGCAAGACATGGAAATTGTCAATATGCCACCTGAAAAGATAGAGTCCACCTGGATCTCCTCATACAGCACAATCTTGACATTTGAAAAACAGATACTAATTTCTGAAGGAAGAATGTAGATAAAGGGGATTGTTGCCTTCACTGACAGACTGATCTTAGCTTCTGCAACCCCAGCTGAAAACAGCACAGATGAGGCAGACGAGGCCACAGAAACACTTGTGGTATAGGGTAAGGAAGAAGCCTTCCACAGAGTAGCATTTTCCCCATAAAATGAAAAGGTTTAAAAAGACCAACTCTGTTCAGGTTGAGAAGAAAATATGATGAGATTATTTGAACAAATGAAATTAATAAATGATTTGGAGGAGTATGACTACCTGCTTCATATTTACTGTTTTTAATAAATAGATGCCGTCACACAAGAATGGAATGAAATTAAAGTAATATTTTACCTACTGAATATTTAAAGAAACAAAATAGGTTGTGGAATTCTACCATACCAGCTTTCCATTTGCTACCCAGTGTTTCAGTTCGTATTCAAAACAACTTCTTTAGGTACTGCAGTTAAAAAAAAAAGCTTCAAAATGTATAGGTACACATTTTCAGGAGAAAAGACAAAATGTGTAATGTTTTAATTTGCCAATAGCTTGACACATCACTCTGAGCTACCAAATCTCTCATTTATTTCAGTAGATGACCTGTGGGTCAATTATAATGTTTTTCTTGACACTTTATTCAAAGTCATTAAAAAAAAATACAGAGAGGAGTGTCATATTACAATGATCTGTATTAATATTTCCCAAGAGATGTGCATATGCAGGGAATAGATGAGAAAAAAAAAAGCAGGAGAAGATGAAGGAGAAGTATCCAGATGCAATCAGTCAGTCTTGTGCATGCTAAAACTGTTGGGAAAATGATTACGAAGAACAGAGCAGAAAGGACAAATATTTCATTAATTTTTGAGAGATTAATTAGAGAACTAACCTGAGAGAAAAACCATATTTCAGAAAAATTAATGATTGAAGAACAGAAATGTTTTCCCCTTTCGGTTCCATACATTTCTACAAGAATTATCTGAAATAAATAAACCTTCCTAGAGCACTCTGAGCAAGGATGCTCTGGTGCTCAATGAGCCACTTCTGCAATAACAAGGAAAATACAGTAGTGTGTTCTATGGAAAGGAGACCATGAGAAAAATGAAAACTAAAAGGAAAGTTGTAACATCTCCAATTAAAAACCAGCATGTGACAAATATAACACATTACTTTTCTTTGCAGTTTTAAAAAGATTGCTAATTTCTTATTAATGAAATACAGGGGAAAGAGGAACTTTGTTTCTATTCTTTCTTCACACCAGCCAAACCTGACAGCTAGGAAGCAAGAGGCAAAAGCGTGAGAACATTCATCTGTGAGCAGAGTTCACTTTCTTTTCATGAAGCACTAAGGAGTCTGTTCCTAAATTGAGGCCAGCAACAAGACTGATCGCTGGTAAACATAAGGCAAGAAACAATAGACGGCTCCATCTGCTTCCTTAAGCATAATCTCTGTGGCCCGTCCAAATGTAATTATCTTTTTTTAGGGTGTATGTTTAAAAATATTTAAAAGTAAAATATGCTGTTGTGTTTCTTCTGAACACAAACTTTCCAAAATACAGACAATTTACTATAATGCAAGGTATTAGCTGATTCTCTAAATATTCTGAAGAAAAACTGATAGCTGACGGGTACTTACCTTGGCAGTAGTTTCTTTAATGGACATGCTGAGTGATCGCTTTTTTTCCTGAAGGCTAGAAGGGATTAAATAAAATAAAGTTGACCTTCTCTGCTCATTGTGGTCTGCTATACAAGACATTTTTATATGGAAGGAAGCACACAGGCTTTAAAGTGACTCAACAACAGTACATGGAGACAAAACCAAGATAAAATCCATAAATTTGGTTTCAGCGTTGTTAGTGACCAACCGACATTTTTTCTACCCAACTTTTATCCATTTAATCCCCTTTATTTGCAAAATGATTTATAGAGTAGCTTACAGGTCACCATTAATGAGTTACACAATAAACATGTTTCACCACCTCAAACACATTTATGACAATTTGCATAACTTTTCTATGTGAGAAGTTCAAAGCAAGGTCCAGGACTGGTGCCTTGCTAAGCTACCAAGCAAACATCTAATAAAAAGGCAATTCTAATACAGCTTGCAGTCAACTATCCTCCTAAAACTCAGTTTGCCAGTAAAAATTCAAATGCAGTCATTTGTTGTCCTGCTGATTTTATATAAAATATCACTATTCATTTTCTATAGTTTAATAAAAACCTGCAAAATATTTGTATCAAATTCATTCAAAATGCAGATTTTGAGGCACAATCCACACTAATGAGGACAAACTCAAGGTTTTCTTCCATATAGAAAGTTTAGCACTTGGATTTTACTGGATGTAACATAACCCTTATGAATTTATTTACAAGCACCAAGGGCACAAGTTACATTTTTAACAAAGTTTAAATATTAGGCCTAATCAAACATTTGGAGTGAGTATAGACACTATTTTTGCCACTACAATAAATTCCCTCCCTTCTATTTTACAGGTGTACATTTTTATACAACATTCAGTTACATTGTCAGACACTATTTTCTTTTCCGTAAGACAACTCAATTCAGCATACGCTGCTCCCCTTTAGCAATATTTCAGTTCTTCCTTTTAGCTGCATTGCAAAAATTGTCCTTCTTTACAACCTAAGACATTCTTCCTGAATGAAGAACCTACAGTGTATTTCTGAGCTTTTGTTCAGTGCTCATCAGTGAAGTACCCAAACATTTCAGGAAAATCACTGGATTTATTCCAGTGATATCCTTGCAAGATAAGGCACCTTTTCTTTGTATTCATTTAACAGGTGAGAGAAACACAAAGGCACTGTTTATCAGAACAAGCATGAACACTGAGAGCTCACTTTGAGACATACACAAGCCCTGCTGCCTACCTGTACGCATTTCAGTTTTGCTTTCTAGAACTTGCTGATTCCTGTTCCCAAAGCACAGTACCTTACCAGGCTCAGCTTAAAAAGCCAGCACTCATGTCAGCCCAAACTCCAGCATACATGAAGTTGGACTTGCATTCAGCTACCGAGCATCCACAGAGCCTGTCTGGAATATCCTGCCCAGCTTCACAAGGGAAGCGAGATGGACTCAGAGGCAGAATCCAGCTGCGCAATTATCATCTAATTGAGTGAATGATGAAGCTATTTGGATTGCTTTCCCTAACACACACTTGTCAGCCCACAGAACAGCAAGGCCAAGCACCTCATTAACACCACAGCACACTGGGATCCCTCCAGCTCCACATAAAACAGTGCCCTCAGAAACAGCTTATGACAATGTGAGCCATTGCCCTAGCAAAGCAGCAAACAGAAATACACTGGCTACCTCCACAGAAGTGGTTTAGCATTTCCCAAACAGCATTCTCAAATTTCTCCCTAAACAACCTCTTTTACAGCAATATATGGGCAAAACACAAAACATTACATGCAAAATTATGCCATTAGCAGCTTCCTGCCTGCCTCTGGGCATGCCAGGGGGAATGAACTCTTTCACCATTTCTCTTCTTAGACTGTGGAGTTCCCAGGGACTTTCAGCATCTATTCAAGTAGCCTTGAAACTGGACAGGTTACGTAAAAAAGAGCCATGCCTTGTGCACGGATGTCAACTGGGAGCAGCAGGGCTGCAGTGTGTAATTGAATGAGTAATGGGTGACTGACCCGGTTGTTCTCAACCTGGCTTATAAAATTCATCTCCAAAGACCCAAGACATAATAAAAACGTAAAGTGCAGTTATAGCCAGAAGAACGACAACACAAAATGGCACCTCTATTTAACAAACCTCTTCAGTGTGCATCTTCTCTCTGCTGTTTACTTTCCTCACAAAGAGCCCCCCCAGGTTTATATGACGTCTCACTCCTCTGCAGAACTCACATAGCTAACAGGAAGCAGCATCAATTTTTAATTTCTTTTTAAACTATATGTCCAAAACAGCATTACAAACTATGACCTAGTTGTACAACCCTTACTGAGGATTCGTAAACCCACATGGACTCTCAGGTCTAGTGCTGAGTGGGAAAAGACACCTTATTTATGCTCTGTTTTCTTTTTATGATCATCTAACAAGTCACTGAAAATTAAATAAACGATCATACACTGCTATTTCAACGAGAGCAGAATTTTGAGAAAATGTTATGTTAATCTGAGCAACATCGGTAAAAAAAAACAAGTGTCAGTAAATCATAGTTCTGACTCAAGATAGTGATATGCATTAATCACAAACTCTAAAGATTCTTTTTATTACAGTTACAGCATTCATACAGCCTCTGACAACTATATTTTTTATTATTTACAGTATGAACGTCACAGTAGTATCCCGCTTTTAATTTATTTGTTAGCCTTCAGTGTGCTACTGTAGGAGCTCCTTATCCCTTTAGAGATTAACTCATCATACTACTCACAAGCAATAATCAAAACCAGGCATGAACCATCCAGAGTTTTTACAGAAAACAGTATTTTCTTTTACCAACAAGAACAGTTCATCACTAAGCTTATTCCCAGGCTTTCCTCTTCTACCACCGAACACCATCACGGAGAAGCCCCTCACAAGCTTTCCAATTAACTGACAAGCTAATGCTCCAGCTGACCCACAGCAGAAACCAAGCGGTCAATACCGATTCATTCCACCAACAAAGGGTTTTAACAGCCATGATCTGTTACACGTGACTTGAACCAGAAACAGTGTTCTCTTTTACCAGCACCCTGGAGCATCATATTTCAGTTTAAAAGGCGTATGCTGTATGCTTAGAAGTTGCTTTACTTACGACTGTCAGGGAAAACAGCATTAAAAAGAGCTCCTTTGAATAACACTTAATTCTCGCCTGAGAAAAAGGCCGTAGTTTTGATTCATTGCTATTCTTCTCTGGCAGAACAGATAATCAAGAATTTGACTGCTTGTCCTCACAGCCTCTGCAATCTATTATAAGAGCCACTTAGAAGTTACTTCTCAAATCCAATATAAGCTAACTCCATCACAGAGAATGCAAAGTTCTTGACCTGACTGATGGAAGGAGTAGAATAAGACAGGAATTCAATTAATACAAATTTAACTGACTAATGCAGGAAAAGAAAGGTTTTTAACAGTCACAGAACTGATGGCAATCCCTATATCATCTGCTGTTCTCCCTATATGTCATATACAGTTGTTATATAAACTATTTAAATTGTTTACAATGGATTCACACACGTTAGGATCCCTAATGAAGAGATGAGAAAAACAACATAAACTTGCTACATCATGGAGTCTCCCTGTATGCACATCAGACTAGGAAATCAGGAGCTAAGAAATTATGCTTTTTGGATGATGAAGGAATACATTAGCAAAACATAGACTTCAGATGAGGAATTGCATGAGGATGTGGGAATGTTGCATATTCAGGATCTGAGGCTGACGTGGCATGTAGTTGTAGTCACGGGAAAAACCGTAAGATCCAAACACTTTGAACAAACTAGTGCCTTGTGAGTACCTCATTTCAGTGACCTAAAAGGAATATAGGCATTGAGTGTGTTGAATTGCAATAGCATAGCTGGAAAATGCTGAAATGGCGCTCATAATCAGGAATGGCAGGTAGGCAAAAAAAAAAAACAAAACAAAACAAAACAGCAACAACCAGTCAGCCCAGACTGACAGAGAAGGAAGACCGGAAATCAAGAGGTCTGGTCACTCAATCAGAGGCTTCCAACATGACCACAGAGGATGTTAAATTTCATTATATAAAGCTTAAAATCTTTTTAAAGAATATTCTAAGAACCCATGATTTATATGCAGGAACTGCAGATAGTGTGGAAGTAGCTTTGTTCAGAGGAAGGCTGAGTAGTACAATACTGGGAAGAATGGGGCTTTCTACTAAAGGAAGGTATGTTTCTGAATTTCTTTCCTTCCACTTTGCCAGTATACTTCCCCTCACATATGAGGCTATTGTGTATTTATGTTATATTTGGCTTCCTAAGAAAAAATTCAAAGAATGAAAATGGACAAAGATAAGTCATGCTGATCTCTACTTTCAAGATATATAAATATACACATACAGCTTAAACAGAAATCATTCCTGTATTTATGACAAAATACACATACATTGACAAAATGTAGTCAGAATGTAGTCTGCATAAGTGCACAAAAGAACTTATTACACATGGGGTACAAGTAAATTCTATACTGGAAAATCTTACTTTTATACAGAAAGTGAGGCACCACCTCTGAGCTAAGCCTGCAGAAACTGAAAGACAAAGGGTATTCTTTACAGCAAATGTTCTTCCTTACACTGCTGTTACCTGAAAGATTTTTCTAGGTCCTGATATTTCACTCCCTGTCTCCATATCACGTTATAGTCCTTCATCAAAAAGCACAATTTCTTTAAATCTAAGTACAAGTCAGAACAATATAAAATTACTCACATTCCAGTTATATGTATATAAGAAAGCACGATGGGCTGAACTTCAATTCATATGGACATGCATTTCCTTCCTCTTAGATGTGTATTGATTATTAAATAGTATTTTCTTGATCATCAGCAAATTCAAACAACTTGCAGTATGTTTGAATTTGGCCTTTGAGTAATAAAACTGCCTGATAAACAATCAATAATATAATAAAACTTGCAGAAAGAATGACTTTTCTGATGTGAAGTTCCTAACAGGACTCGTCCTCAGATTCTGAAGTAACAAAAAGTTGTACTTTCTTAGAAGATGAAATACAAACTCCAAGTCTTACACTTGCAATCTTGCTTTTAGCAGTAAACAGAAGCCGACCTTCCAAAAAGCCTTTGTCCAGTCCTTTGCAAAATCTGAAACATTACTCGTGGAACATTTGGTATAAACATCAGTCTACATCAAAGCAAAAATCCACTAGAAATTTTAAGTCCACGGGTGTCAGCAGGCCTTCAAGGAAGAAATCCACCATATAAAAATCAAATCTAACAATCAATAACTTTCTTATACTTCTGTGGTTCCCTTAACGAACACACTTCAGAAGGCTTTGAAGAGAAGTCAAAATAAAAAAAGCTTTTGAGCTAACTGTACTTAGCAAGAGGGAGCTTTAAGGTAGTTATTTACCACTAGGACAAAAGAATAAGGAAAACTAAGAAAACATACATACCTAAAGTTTTCTTGAGTAAAATCACAATTTTCTTGAGTAAATTCGACAAATTCATGATTACAGAAACCATGTGAAGATTTTCACCAGGACAAGACCTACAGGGGTGTTGTCAGTCCTATTCTTCTGCCAAAATAAGAACTTTCAGAACTAGGTTGCTTTAAGCATACTAAGGTGAAATATATACCTCACATATTTGTCTATTCCACAATAAACTTGGAGCCTAATCATGTAAGACAATGGATGACAACTTTATCTTCATTCCATGTGATATGTTCATAACCCTGATTTGGCTACGTATCTGGATATTACCATAGGAGGAAAGCAATACTTCAGTCAAGCACATAAGTTTCTTTTCAACTTCTTGCACTGATCCATGGGACTTTAAACAATGGGGTTTAACAGTAGCATATCTCCAGGTTGGGAAGCAAAATCATACTCCATACATAAAAAGCTGAGTTTTTCAAAGTAACTCTCATTTTTAGGCATGCAGACCATGGAAAACATTTATAAAAAGACTGAACTGGTTTAACACTGACAAATAAGCAGAATTTCTGCCAAACTGAAAAGGTAAAAATCCAATTTACCTGTCTAAATCTGTCAGTGCTCCTGAGGGGTGGACTTTGACACTAAGCAGAAGGAGAGAAAAGTTGTGTTTAATTCATAGTGAAAGTGAAATCTGTGGCAGTTAAAAAGACTAGCCATCTGAAAAACAAGTAAAATGTCAAGTGTCACCTTGGAAAGCTTCCAATCTCAAAAATTAATCTGATTTGAGACAAAAATTATCAAGAGGTGTACTTCAAGGTCCAGGAGATTTGGACCTTCTGCACATTTTAATACACAGAGTACTCCAAGGTATATGAATGAGAATCCAAAATTATCTTCCTATCTCTGAAAAAACAGGGAACTGATTTTGCTCCAATTGCCCTTCCAGCTATCATTCTGCAGAGCAGTACATTTTGGTGTTGTCTTACATCAAGGATGCCTTCAATACATGTGCTTTTCAACTTGGCATTTGTCAAGAGGCAGTACTAGAAGTACACTTTCCCGTTGTTCTTGTACAACCTCTACTCGCCAGTAAGGTTTCCTGTTTAACCACAGGATGACTGCACTTGACTTCGTCTACTCCAAAAAAAACCTACATCTTGATCATATTCATGCAAAGTGTACTGTAACAACAACAAAAAGTTGCTGGCTTCTTTAATTAAGATTCCAAGCTGAATTTTTATTGTCATGAATTGAGAAGCCTTCTGGCCTTAAAAAACACCATTCAGAGAGCTAAGCTGGCCGTCTGTTCCAACCAACCGTTTGCACACTGCTGTTATTTCCCATCACTGTCAGCTGCTGCCACAGTGTGGTTGTGGCAATTGTTGCTCCAACTGCTACAGGAGCATCAGATTGAAAGCAAAGGCATCATCAAACGGTTCTCTGCAGCAGCCATTCATCAACATTTTCCTTAAATTTTTCTGTTGTGTTAAAAAAAATCCTTGTTTTTCTACTACATCATTCTGCAGCGTGTGAGAGAACAGCACAAACCAGAACAAGACCAGGGCAGCTGCAAATATTCCCGTAAGAATAACATCCTCTGTACTTCACCGGCTAAAAGGGTCCATCCATGGACTGTTGTTAACCATTTATTACATACAAATGAATTCAGTATCCTACACTGACAGAGACAGCTGGTCATTTTTCCCTAAAGAGAAATAAATGTCTGTCTTTAAAATGCATGTGCACCCAGAGGAATCAGCACATATGTGGCCTGAGCTTCATGAGCTGCTGCATCCCACTGGATGCTGTTAAGGCAAGTAGGGGAAACCAGATGCTCAGCAGGGAAAAACAGATTCCTCATTACACATGGGTACTCAAGTGGATGGTACTCATCTTTCTGCTGCTTTGGAAGGTTAAAGATCTGCCTCCAAGATTGCAACAAATTATTTCAGGTTTCTAGCATTGCTCTGTTCTCTGTATTGGAAGACTGACTTTTTCCTTTTCCTACTGTGTTTCCAGCTCCTCCTGCTCTTCCCAAGGAAGGCTAGTGTCTGTTGTGCACAAGCAGACTTTGCAGAAGCCCTTCTCCTCCCTACAATAGGGGTTCCCACCTGCACCAGTGAATCCGAGTCACTGAACTGCAGAGTCATGGAACAAGGGACTGGGCACAGAACTGACATCAGCAAACAGGCAACTCCATGAAAAAGTCCCCTGCCACAACTTCTAACTTCGTAAACTCCTGCATGATGACTTTTGTTAGCAACTTTGCAGGAAGCAAATTCATTTCATGTGCACAGACATTATCTGGCATGCCAGTGTTTCAGCATCAAATTTTTTTCCAGTGTTGCTCCCACAAATAAGGAAGAAAGCCACGTGCCCAAGTGTTCTGCACTTCAATCTTAAGCAGAGAACAAGGGAATTAAATCAACCATACATAGACAAAGTGGAGATGAAAGATCCTATCTATCTAGAAATAGAAATGTGACTCCAGTCAGATCACAAAGCAAGAGACGGGCTTTTTCTCTCACCTATGACACAACTTACCCTCACAAAAGCTTGCAGAAAACTTCTTTGAGGAAGCTGTGACAACCGCTTCCTCAAAACACAAACCCAGCTGTGGAACATGGTTAAAAGTGATGCAATTGTAATATCACAACTCACGCTAAGGTCTGACATTTGACATGAAACTTGGAGTTTCCTCAAAAAAAAAAAAAAAAAAACCCAAAAAAACAACCACACACTGTGGCAGAGGTATCTGGCTGAGGGCTCAGTCTCTCTGAGGACAAGAAGCCTGAGGAATTTCCAAGGGCAGGGCCCTCTCACAGCACCAGGAAGCATCTTCTCTGGCTCTGCACCTCCACCGCAAACTGCTATAGTTTTTGTGAAGCTGTCTATAGCTTAGCTACAGAAGAAAACTGAATAATGGATCATTAAAGGAGAAAAAAACCCTACCATTAAAACAGGACACCATGCTATCTTCATCATATCTAGCTATTATAGCAGTAGCGGTACAAGCACTGTTACATTTTAAGAACCTCATAACCGTTTTTTGGTTCACCCCACATACCACAGTCAGAGACTTCTCCTGTCGAAGTGAAGAGGCTTACAACTCCATGTGAAGCTTTAGAAAAAAAATAAAATTAGAGTGACTTGTAGGGCCTTAAGTCAAGCTAGTAAGACTAATACTCAGATTGGTCTGTGCATCGTCTTCATGTCATGAAATGATTCATCAGTGATACAAATCAAGCCAACACGAGCAGGCCTGCAGGGAGAACTGAAGTTGTCAAAAGTCTTGAAGACTCCTATGTACAAAGCTTATGGCTAGGACACAAGTGAACAACAGGAAGAACAGTTTTTGTGCAGCACTTCTTCATGTGATGTAATTCACATGCAATCTGTTTTTCCATTCCTTCATACCCACAAAGTTGAAGCAATTCAATTACTGAGATGACGGAGGTCTTGCTCTTCCTGACTCCCGTTACCCAGTAACTAAGTCCTAGCTGTAGTGGCCTCTACAGAAATTATCTGCTCTGTCAGTGCACCTGACAGCTCAAGACAGACAACTAAATCAAGTTGCATCAGAGCCGAATGCAATTGCAACTCACTTAAAACAGCTTCATGTAGCTTAGTCCCTGGACCAACTAAGTCCATCCAGCACCAAATGAGGCCAGAAGGCAGCTCAAAATGATGCATTACACCTAGAGGTCTACTAAACCATCTGTCTTCATGGTCTGATTCACAACATGGTATAGAAATCTCTCAAAATGTTCAAGAATACAAAAAAAAAAAAATTGAGATTATTTTGTTTCTATCTAACCAATCTACCAGCATCACATTCCACTTATAATTGAGCACAACTAGATTTGTGAGATCAAGAAAAAGTGCAAACAAA
The DNA here is from genome assembly GCA_024606505.1 of Aquila spilogaster. Classification (NCBI taxonomy): domain Eukaryota; kingdom Metazoa; phylum Chordata; class Aves; order Accipitriformes; family Accipitridae; genus Aquila; species Aquila spilogaster. Next base: position 19,136 of record JANHGO010004777.1, read on the forward strand.
AAAGCTCAAATCATCCCAGAAAGAATAAAATACTCACAGACATAAAGACTCAGAGTATCAGGCATTCCAAGCAACTTCTCTGCTTTCCTACAAATGGGCCCATCAAACACTGAGAAATATTAGCAAACTCTGCACTGTAGTAGAAACTTTTAGATGCTCCAAATCCATTTCATCCCTTTGCTCTTTGCATTTGCACTACGTCTCTATTCTCAGAGGGTATTTTTAATATGTACGCGTTCTCTCAGAAGTAGCCAAAGAAAACCTTAGATTATACATTTAAAAAGGACTTTCCTGGACAGAACGCACATTATCTTGGAAACAATATGTACCTTTTTGGAATGATAGGGTGCCATTTGTTTTGCTTCTTCTAAATGCAAATCTTTAAAGCTACGATTTTTGTGGAAAGGCTGGTGTGAACACACATGACTACCTTCAGACTTCTTCAGTAATTTCAAGTAGCTTCCTAACCACTAACTTGACTAGAATTTTCAAGTAGACATACATTTTGAAGAGTAACAAAACATGCACAAGGCCAACCCTCCTAATGATAGTAGACCATTCTCAACGGTGCTCCTACATTTCCTAACTTAATAAGGGAAACTACATAAGTTTTTTCCTCCCCCACTTTTCCCAAGAAAATTAACTTCTCTAGAAAGAACACCTTTTTTGGCTTCAACCAGGCTTTAGCCTAAACTGAAGTTGCTGAATGCTCTGAGTATACTCCAAATAATAAGGTTTTTCAACCCCTTGAGCATTTGCTTTGAATTAATCTTTGTCAGATGAGCTCCAGGCATCACTAAAACAGACTGAACTTGTTGCATAAAACTTCAAGTTCTGTTCCTTGTGCCACCGGCCACGACAGTCCTATAATAACTAATATACAGAGTAGAAAATTTTCATTATCTTCAGAAGATCCCACACATACTCTATGGAACAAATTCCTACTAATTAAAAATTGCTCCATGGGAGGGGTGGAGGAAGAGGTGGAGTATTCAAGTTTTTGAAAGATATTTAATTGAATTTCTTTCTTTCAAGCAGCATTTGGTGCCTAGACAATAGTCCATATGGAACTGTGTAATTTATTTTAAGGATGACACGCTGTGCAGTCATACATCTGGAGATGTGTGTAAAAATCAAGATTAAAAATACTAAATGAAACTAAATATGAACAGAAGTGCAAACGTCCCCACTTTCCTTGTGAAATAAAAAGAAAAAAGGAAACAATGGGCACTGAAGTGAATAAATCAAATAATTAACATTGTCTTATCTTATAATGAGAAGATACAAGTTACACAGTTTCAGAAAAACATTTTTAACTGTCCCCTCTTCCATGGAGGATATGAAGATGGTACATTTTTCTTTTAACCTTCACACTTAACACTCAGACCCATTTTTCTCTGATTTCAGTACATTATCTTCAGTTAACACACAATACTGTCAGAGCACGCAAGACACCAGCTGCGCCCACCACTTCTTGAACATGTTTCTAGCACAGAACCCCATGCAAGGAGTCTGAGCTTCTGTACTGCAATTTCCTCATTTTACAATAATGACTATGCCCTTTAGTTTATCAAGGGTAATTAATTCTGTCTTGATAAGCAAAATAACCACATTTTATGGTCTCAACCTAGATAAGAATCCCTGTCAAATCACAAGCTAGCTTTTCTGATCAAAAATTAACTGGCCCTGCTTTTTTTAGGTCCACATTAGACCTCAAGAAAGAGCCCAGAGTAAAGCATGTAACATTTTTCAAGTCTTTAGATTCTAAGCACGTTAAAATTACTGACAAAGGCTTTTAGTTTTCAAAAAAAATCTACCACATAAAAAAGATAAACAAGGCTAAACAAAGGATTATTAATCTTCCTGAAAATAACAATGCTTGACAAGAAAAATAAGGTTGAAACAATGCTCAACCTAATGTTACATTGACTTGCACTCCTCTTTCTGCACAATTCTGTCTGGGTAATTACTCTTCATTTAAGATGTTCTCTCATTTTCCCTTAAGTTTGCTTTAATAAGTTTCTATTTGATAACATTTAGACCAAGAAAAGCAAAATAATTCGTGTTTTTATGGTGAGATGCACGCCACTGAATATGATTCATAATAGTACAGATTATCTTAAGAGATGCTTCATATCAGTCCTGTGCTATCCCAGTGCTGAAAGCAGCTCTTCTACCCAACAAATAATTGTGCAAAAGCACATTATAGCAGTACTTTACTGACTAGCACAACACAGTTAGAATAAATATGCAGTATTTTTCATCCTGGTACCCAGAAACTTGTCATCAGTCAGCAGTCTATCAGTACTGACTGACTTACTACATGAGCATTGTTCTGGAGTGCATGCGTATTTATTTCTCACATAGATAGCTCAAACTTCAGAAAAGCGTCAAATTTTTCTTTCATAATAATTCATAAAATAAAATGAGCATTTCTATTTAATACCCCAAGACTTTGGAATTTAAAACTAGTATGCAGAACTGGTTTTGTTAAATTTTTAACCTCTTACCTAACAGATTGTCTTTCACAAGATGTACTGATTTAGGATAAGCCAATGCAAGTTGCAACAAGAAAAATTCTGGCTAGATGTGGGAGGGGAAAAAAAAAAAAGAGTATGCAGCAAAGGAGTGGTCAAAGATAGGATATCTAGTGAGGCTGTATGATCTTTTTCCTTGGAGATATTCAAAACCTAGATAAACAGGGCCCTGAGGGACCTGATCTCACTCAAACTGTAGCTTGCTTTGAGCAGGAAGCTATTCTATAACTTTATGACAATGCAGAGGACTTCCATGGGCCCACTAGAAGCGTACATACACTAGCTGACTTATTATCCATTTGCAATGTTTTCATCATACATAAAGACAAAACAGAGTATAACTAAATGCAGATAGAAGACCACTGTATCTGAGGTATGATGGATTGCACAGATTTAAAAGGAAGACACTGATCACTTATCTGTGAAATATTACAGTTATCTCACTATTAACTGAAACCACAGCAGGAGCATATTACTCTCCTCAGCACTTCTGGATATATACTCTGGAAGCAAAAAGTAGCAGAGAACCTGTCCTGGAAACATGCATGACCATCACATGAAACAGCCCTGGAATTCTTTCAGGTACCTAAAGTAGCAAGTGGTTTAAGCAAAGAGATGCAAGAAACAGGCAAGGGAAGAGGCCACATGATGAAGCCAAACTGCTGAGTTCAACATCTAGACTGGAGATTTCAATCCTTACTCCCAAAAGCTTGTGCATTTTTTACTAGAGCAGCTGGCACAGCATATACAACATTCTAGCAGATTTTAAATGGGATATAGAAGACCATGATGCCAAGGACACTGGCATGCTTAGCAGATAGGAGCTCACTCTGAGGCTGTAAGTTCAGATCCAGTCAGGATACAAAACACATTAACAGAAGCTCCCACCTTCTGAACCAAGAGCTGTAGGTTCCCCATGGCCATGCGGTAGGTGAATATCTGCATCACTGCCACTAGTTCAGGTCCAAAAAAGCCTTTGGGCTTGGCAATAGCAAACAACTACAGTCTGAAGCAGGAGATTTAAACTTTTCCTAAAGGCTGTCAAAGATACTTGCCTAAGCATACTTACTTACGTAAGTCAATCTAGAATTTACTTGTCTCTGCTTGCTTAGGGGAACTCCAATTATGGTAAAGAGAGCAGAAGAACCCAATCATTGGCTCCAATGATAAAAAATTTGATCAACAAACAAAACTAAAACAAAAAAAGGATCATTCAGGGCCTCATTCAAAAATGAAAAAAAAAAGAAAGAGAAGTAATCATACATCTTAGTTAAAGTTCTGAACTCACTTCCAATAACAAACATCCACTTTCTTTCAAATGAATGTTATTCATGACACTGGTAAGCAAAGAACTCAGAGGAAGCTGCTCCTGAACCAGTACTAATTTAAGACATCATGTAAGAGTTTCCTAAAGAGTAAGTGAGTGGAAAAAAAAATAAACCTGAATATTCTTTTGTAAGCAAACCCAAAACTAAGAGAAAACTCAAATCAAAGTATATGTTCTCAGACAGACTGCTTGAAACCTTTTATTCCTCAGTCTTTGAAACACAAGTATAAGCAACCATTAAAACAAACTAAACAATTCAATATTCCCATAACCTAATTTAAAATTTTAAACAAACCTCACAAGAGAGGGTTATGTCTTCTATGAGACATTCTGCTGACTTTAAGAAAAAGAACTGTATAAATTAGCACACATGAGCAGCAACTTCTCATGAATGTTAATACAAATAATCTAAATCCAATAAACATGAAGAGAGGGAAAAAAAATGTGAGCAATACAACTACTGCTTATCTGGAAGGAATGAAAGTTAGGATAAATAGGAATTTTATTTCGTCCTGATGACACAGAAGAAATAACACTTTCAAAGTTCCATCACCAACGTTTCATTGAGTATCAACAATGTTTAGGTCCTGAAATGCTTCTATTGCTTTTTTAAATAAAAATAAGGTTATTTTAAAAAACGTTACTAAAAGTAGCTACTTTTCCATCTAAAAGAACTATATGCTTTGCATTTAACTGTGGGTGTCCCAAAAGCCTTCAAGCCCTATCCCTTCCCCCACTACCTCAATTTCAGTCTCTGAGCCTAACACTCATCAGAGCAGTCTTCATTACTTTTGGAAGTTCACTGAAGCAAGAGACATTGCTAATGTTTATTTGGATGGTACCTGGTACACATTTTCAGACTGTGAGAAATATGCTGCAATTACTGCATTACCAAGCGAGGAAATAAATTTCACTGATTACCGACAAATAATTTAAATTGATGACAGGTATTAACAATTGATGAATTCAAATGCTTTCTGTAGATGGCTCTTTTCCATAAAAATATGAAGTACGAAATCTTCAAATCACTACAAGGTCCTCATTCCTAAGGAAGTATATTAGAATATCAACATCTGTTCTTAAAAATTCTTAAGCATCCAAATCTTGGTAATGAGCTGGCATGATTACCAAGGAAACAACTGGCAGTGAACTCTACACCACCCTGGGAAGGTACAAGACTTTACATCAGTAATAACATATTGCTATTTAAATACCTCTTTATCGTCCCTGGAAGATCCAAGCTGAATGGAATTTGATAGGAGGATGCTAAAGTGTCATCCACAGCCTTGC
>JANHGO010004778.1:0-24288 GCA_024606505.1 Aquila spilogaster
CAAAATTAGATTTGATCATCCCTCCTGGTTATATTTATTTCACGTTTCTTTTGTATTCAGTTAACATAAATGTATTAAGAGAGCTGACACATGATGATGGCTATAGAGTAAGAATATTTTTAAGTATTTTGAGTTAAATTTGAAATTTCAGGTAACCTTACTGTTGGTCATTTTTATATATTTATTTTAATGGAGTAGAGTTTCAAAGCAACCCTAAAAAAATCTGCTCGTCTCTGACATTTCCTCAGGCTGTCTTCCCGTCAGCTCAGGTTTAAAATTGGTAAAACAGAGCTCTTAATCTATTTCTCATTGCCACCTTTGTGGATCACCATGGATAACATGGCCATTGTGCCTGTCACTTATGCCCATAGCCGGAAATCATCTTTAATTTGATCCACTATTCTGGATTCTTACATTCATTTGATGCTTAATGCTCTGTTCTTTTCTTCCATGTAACATTTCTTGCAATATAGCCTTTTCTTCTCCATACGCACAGCTAAAATATATCCACTATATCCTAAACTGCTGTATTGCTTGCTGAACCTTCCATTCTTTGGGCTTGATACTTCCATCCTTTAAGTAGGCTGCTGTAAAAGATATTTGCCTTTTTATCAATTCTTTGCATTTACCTATCTCTGTTTTGTGTATTGCCTTATACTTTAACAAGAGCTGGATCTGAAGTTATACAATATTTAGTATTTTAGAATATTGGTATGTAACTACAGTTCCAGGTGTACCAACTCTAGTGTTTTACCAGTTACTTGAAGTATAACACAGTTTTAGCAAATTTTACTATTTATATTATTGCTTTTCTTCAAATCTCTAGTATATATTTGTACTTGACTGCTTGCTTAAGTTTATGTACATATATAATGTATGCATACATTGTGTACGAGTTCTAAATTTAGGAAAGCAAGGTCAGAAAATTATTTTGGAGATGCAGTGGCTTACGCAACTGCTGGTGGAGTGTTTTGGATAACCATTGACACAGATTTCAGTCTTGTTAGCAGTGTATTCTGTGCTTACCACATCTGATTCTGCTAGATAACAGTGGAACCACACTCTTCTTGACAAACGATGTTGCTGTCTGTCCTGTGGATTCAATGCACAGAAATGGTTATAACTCAGTACCTTTGTACCACTTGTGTCCGGGGTAAAGATTTCTGGGATGCTTCCAATTCAGACATCAGGAATCCAGATTAAAGTTGAAAGAGGTCAGACTATGACCCTTCTGTGGTGTAATAATTACTGTGTATGATGGATTCTCTTAATGTTTGCTGTGCTTGCAGGAGAGCTTTGTGGCAGAGCAGTGCTCAGTTTCAGGGACATTGCAAAGGGAAGTGAAAAATGGAGAAAAATTGGAATTCTTCTTCTTAAAAAATTCATGCAAAACCTAGCAGACCACCAAAAGCTTTTTGAGACAATTCCAGGTATTGGATCTCTTCCATGGATAAAGTGCGTTCATCAGTCAAGTTATAACCATTCAAGCTTTCTCATAAGCATTGCTTACTGACCGTCATGAGGTTGTGTGAAAGAAGCAGTAAGGAGCTCTTTTTTAAGATCAGAACTCTTTCTGATCTGCTCTTGAAAAGTGAATAGAATTACTTATCCAAAATTTAATTCTTCGCCAAGCATAAGGATAAAATAAGCAACACCCTGTCTCTTATAGTTGTATATTCTTTTGTTGCTCTCCTTCGATGAGCACAGGGCATTGATCATAGTTTTGATTTTGAGTACAATACATTTTGTTATAAACCAGCACACACAGTTAATACCATCATTTACCTACTTGCACCATCTAAGTGTGACTCAATGCACTGTGTGTCACAGAGATGCCATTCTGCACTTAAACTAAGTCTTTGTCAAATTGTTTTTGGGAGTACTCATGAGATGAAGGGCAGCTGACAGAACTTGAAACTCAATGGAATCATCCAATTCATTGTTCTTTTCTTTTGAGTAAGTTAGTATTTTAAGCCTGGAGTGTATCCTCACAGCTCTGTGGGAGTAATAAAGTGAACTTCCAAAATGGAAAGAAAAATCACTAATTGCTTCAGTACACGTGGCATCCTAAATTATGTGCTCTTTGTCAGTAGTCCTTGTGAAATAACTGCACAACAGACTTTTATCACACTCCAAAATCTATGCCATTCTGATTTGCAAGTATACATCAATAGCAATGCTCCATCTCAGTAGCTATCCCAAAAATGCAAGAATTGGTGTCGTGTCTGATTAGCTATAGATACTAGTAACAAATACACAGGGACAATCTTTGATGAATGAAACTCGGGTACACCCAGAAACTGTACTATCTAAACTCAGTATGTTTAGGCTTTTAAAGCTGTTTATTTGACATGAACTTTGTCTCTATCCACTGTTTGAAATCTAACAGTGCAAGTTTATTGTCTTTGAGTCCAAAGATGATAAGTAAAGTTGTCTTCTAATTAACAGTTCAGTGCTGCTGTATTAAGAATGATACTGTGCAGTGATGAGTGTATCATTGATGAGTGTTCTGCTTTTTGGCAGTCAGTTCAATAACGGTGCACCAGATAACCGACCAAACCTCAATCTAGGATCATGCTGTTTTTTTCATATTTCACAAGATTTCCTATCTGAGCCTCTTACTTTCTATTTGATAAGGCTGTCTCATCCTTCCTGAACTTTTCACCTGCTTATGAGTGTGGGCCTAGCAGTTTCACAAGCCCTTATGTTGTTGTCATATTTTGATGGATAGTTTGACTGTCACTTCACCTCAGAAGGTAGAAGAAATTTAGGTCCTCCAAACAGTTCCACAGTTAGTTGTCTTTTACAACGTGTCATTGTGAACATGTCATCCAGAGTTTCTGCAGCTGGTGTTCTTGTGTACCATATCAGTCGTTCAGGTTGCTGCCTGGTTTTGTTCTCATCCAGTCAAATAAAACTCAACATCCTGAATGCTGTTATAACCAAGTCTTCTCCTGGTCTAGGTTTATGGTTGGGACAATAGCATCTAAGCATTGTTCAAAATAACTCAGTCATCTACAAAAGAGGCAAGAAAAGCTCACTTTTCATTAGATGTATGTATGATCTGGTCCAGGCAAAACAAATGGTTTGTTGAATGTCACAGGATGCATGGCACTGATGCCATCTGTCCTTTGCCCGGTCCGAAACTGAAGAAAAAGCTTTTATTGTAGAAATACAGCACTGCTTTTCAGTCAGATACAATTCAAAGTCAGCAGAGAAGAACAGAAGCATGTTTTTTTCTTTTTTTCCTTTTTTGATTTGTTTTTGTAAAGACTGCTACTGATGACCAATATAAGACTTCAGATAAGACAAAAATAGTGTTCCAGGAGACTTTATAATAGAAGCAAGCAAATACTTGAAATGATATTTCTCTGGTGACTATGTATATATTTTCCATTTATTTAAAGTGCAATTACATTATGAAAAACGAATACAGAAAGTTGTTGCTTTTGTATAAAAAAAAAACAACAACTTGGAAGTGCTCAGATTTCTATCAGGATGTTACTTGTTAACAGCAGTTCACAATGCTGTCCTTTGAATAACATCAAGGCAATTGATTGACAAACTCAAGTTGGCCGAAGCTGTGCAAACAAACTGATAATTGTGGATAGAGAGAATTGTCAGCTATATCTGGTGATGTAAAAGGAGGAAGAAATGAAGTTCACACTTGAATTTTCAAATATGACCTTTAGTGGAAAGAAATTTTATCTTAAATAATCTGAATTTATTTGATCATTATAAATAAATCTTCTCTCCATTACGTAGACAGATGTCTATTAAATGGTATTGTTCCTGAAAAAGCATTTTGAAGCTTCGGTGCAGATAATTCCAAAGCATTCAGTATATTCCTTAGTCCGGTTATATGATGACTGCTGATGATACAGTACTGATTTTGAGAATCCCATTCAGCCATTCTGAGCAAGTTTTTGAGTAATTTTTCAAGAACTATTTTTGTTTTTGAGGAGATGGTTACTTTTAGAAAGGTGTGCGGGTTTCATGGGAAATGAACATTTAGCTTAGTTGATCTAGGGATATGAAAAATGTAGTAGCTCTTCTCCTTTAAAATGATTTGTGTTTGTGGTGGCCAGTTTAGAATTTGGCTAGAGTGACGAGGTTAAAAGAATGCTCAGATAGATGTCTTCTATATGTCTGTTTTTAAAATTCATATGGAATGTAGTAGTTTACTGCCTGTCAATGATGGTAGTCTTAAAACCATTTTGGCAAATCAGACTGAATAACTTGGTATTCTTGAGGTAATATCAACAGAATTTTAGCTTTTATTAGTCTGCATTGACATGATTGTTAATTTAAATAGCAATCTGCACCAATGTATAAAAATCTATAGCAAAAACCAATACTGTGACTGAAAATGCGAGAGAAATGTAGTGTAACTTGATTATTTTATTCCTCTTTCTTTATTTCTTTTTTGTGTTGTTTTTTTTTTTTTTCCTATTGAAATAAGAGCATTTAGTATAGCTGTATGGATACAGAACGTATTTAAACAGATGCTCTTTTATTTCTGCTTTTCCAGCTAAGACATTTAGGAAACGATGAAGTACACATTGTTTGGTCAGAGCATACTCGAGATTATAGAAGAGGAATAATTCCAACAGAATTTGGTGATGTTCTTATTGTTATCTATCCCATGAAAAATCATATGTTCAGTATCCAGATCATGAAGAAGCCTGAGGTAAGGTGGGTGGCGGGTTATGTCTTTCCTTCATGTGTTTATCACGAACTGAATTCTGTTTTGAATGCGAGGCTTTGGTGTAATAAATTGATTCAGCAAAGTGATCTGTCTTCAGCATTGACAATTGCAGTGGAAGTGGGAGAACTCAGTTAGAACAGTGCATAGCAAAACAAATAACTTGAACCTGCAAAGGCCTGATCCTATCAAGCAAATCCACTAGCATCGTAAACTCCAAAGAAAGCTGCAATATTCTGCTTAATTATTTAAATTCTAAGATAATCTTTGAAATTTTCTGTATCAAATTGATATGTGATTGTGTCCATTAAATCATAGCCTGCTCAAGCTTTTTCATCCATGTCATATTCCCCTTTCTTCTTCTCAAAGCCAATTTCCATCTTCTCCTGAACTCCACGTAAGAACTTGAAAATTAATTCAGCAAAGCAAAGACCATTCAGCTCTTAGGCTTACGAACATACATCCTTTCTAATGTCTGTTCATCAAATGACTTGGCTGTCAGTGGTTTCAGATAGTGAATGCTGACCAAGTAAAAGTCATGAATGTTTGTACTGCAAAATTTCTCCCTATGATGTGACTAGCCATAACTGTCTGTGCTTCAGATATTAAAATTCTTTCTTAAAAGTGCTAAAATTAATAACTGAGATATAACAGAAGTAGGAATATAGGAATTCATCTATGTGATAGCTACCTCTAATGATAGGTATGAAATGATACCTAGTACGTGGGTCTTGTTATGACAAGGTTACTTGAATTTCAGTTAATAAGTATATTGTTTTCCTTACTAGCTTAAGTACAGTGTGTTACATTATGGGGGACAGGAAAGGGCTTGAATGTTAAAAAGGAAAAAGAAGACTGCCCCTGCTTACTTTTGCCTACAGTGTTGTCATCTGGCCTTGCAACCTCATAAACATCATATACATGACTATTCTTTGGATTTTGGCAGCAAATTTTGAAAATAAGCTTTGATGAGACATAGTATTAAAATGCTCGCTTAATTTTCATCAAATACTGTGTTATCTGTTACCAAGGATATCAAGCAGTTATATGGCTGAATATTTCCCAAAGAGAAAAGGTCTGTCTTGGAGCACAATAACTGGTCTGATTATCTGACAATGAGGAGAAAAAAATTATACACTTGGGCGCTTTATTGTTATTCTTGATTGCTAATTGTTACAGCTTACATCTTGCTTTATGTTGAATTTCTTAATTTTTTATTCAGGTTCCATTTTTTGGTCCACTCTTTGATGGTGCTATTGTGAATGGAAAAATTCTTCCTATTATGGTTCGCTCAACAGCTATAAATGCAAGCCGTGCATTGAAATCATTAATCCCTTTATACCAAAACTTGTATCCTTTCACACAAGTGGTTCCCAAAGCATATACATTCCGCTACAGTTCTACAGCTATGATTTTCATATTTTATGTCATCTTACATTTTTGTCAGATTTAGGGAAAATGTTTTCAATTTATTATGGTGTCATTGCCTTAAAAAGCATAGCAAAGCACTGAGATAAAGACCAGCTTTTTTAATTAAGCAAAGAATATATATGTTCAGCACTAAAAAGTCATTTGCTTCTGATATTTTATAACATAGTGTAAGTTCTTATCACTTTGTCTTAAACAATTATTGTAATGACCATCTTGTGGGTGACCTTCTTAAAGCAACAATTTCATTTACTAATCTTTGTCTACGTAAAGATATTAAGTGTCTCCCCAGTATTAAAATTACTTATCTTTATTTTCTAGTTCCAAGAAGGATGCCAATGCTGCTTTCCTTCAAACTGAGATACTAGTTCATTTTTCTCCTAGGGATTTTGTTGTTCAGCCCAGAATACAGCGTTGTCAAAATAAAGCTAGGGTCTTTGTAAAGACATCAGAAAAGGTTATCTCATTTTTTTTTTTTTGTTGAAACTGAAATTGTAGTATTTTGAAAGGTCTTCTCTAAGGAGAACAGATTTACCAATCAGGAATTAAAAAATGTAATGTAAGTCAATCTCTTCTGCTTCTCCCCTTCATTTGACTGAGTTCTGTTCTGTTCTATACCCCTTACTTAAATCAACAAGAATGTACTGGTTTCATAAACTCAAAGGTAAGTTTAAATTTTGATCCAAAAGAAATTCTGTGCCTAATTTCTACCCACGCTGTATATATTTGTATTTTTCATGTGATATGTTGTTGTTGCAACACTATTTTTTTAAGGCTGACTGTTAATACTCATGGAGTTTTGGATTTGTTCTCCCTTTAGATATGATGAAGTGGATTTAAAGATGAGTGATGGATGGTGTTTGGTGTGGTCACAGTAAATGACGTTTGTGCCATTTCTGTAGATGACAGATGTTGATGAATGGTATTTTTATGCTCAGAAAGGTCTGATCTTTTTGTCATTACTCAAGTGGTTTAATCAAAGAGTTTAAAATGTATTATCATCATTATACTATGAAAAGTGATGGCTTATAGCATTATATTGATGTATTGTGATGAGCAATTGGAAAAAAATTTACTTTGAAATAGCAAACTTTCAGTGCTGAAAAATGCATCCACAAAAACATGTGTTTCAGATTCCTTATAGAATACTAAAGTTTTTATAAATTCTTCAGACTTAGCATGCCAACTCAGTGTCCAGGAATTGGCCAGGTTCTACGAGCTGTTTATTATATGTTCACTTATAATTTGGTTCTCAGTACTTTTTTAAATACTTTTATCAATTCACTGCATGTCATTTATAACCCTGCTTCCATAAAACTGTTTATATGTGTGCCTTATGTGGTTATCATGGTAACTGTGGAAAGCATTACCTATATTTAATATTAGATAGCATTTGTTGGTGGGTTTGTGCTCTTAATATGTTCAGCATGATAACTGTGAAAAGCGTTAACTAGCTATAATATTAGATAGTATTAGTTGGTAGGTTATATACCATCACTTGGTAAGCTTACTAAGCATCAGTTGATTGGGCACTGATTTTAAAGAGTGGATTTGTTAAGTAGTCATTGGAATTGTTTTTCTACCTGACTTGGAGTATCTTATACTCAGTGCTTTGTGTGGTACTTCAAAAATTAATCTGGGGCATGAGGACTTCTTTAAAGGCTGTTGGTTTGGAATGAGATTAGAAAAAAATTTCTACAAACTTACCTGGCCTGAGAGGAGTCAACTGATTCAATAAGCAACAGAAAATAAATAAATAAATAAACTTCAAAATTTGGCCATCTTCTCTATGGCTTAAAAACTCTTGAAGAAAAATGTCATGTCAGTGCTTTAGGTGTTCAACCCATTATCACATTTGAGGTCAAGAAAGAATTTCCCTCAGATAACAACAGCAAGGACTAGTAGGATTCTTCTGTAACACAGACATGATCTCTTAACTAGGAATATTTAAAAATTGAATCCAGTTTGTTTCTGCATTAGAAGGGAATTAAAAATGTTGAGGATTGTCTTTGGTGTCCCCCACTCTTTTCCTCTGGCATCTTTTAGCTATGGCTCTACTAGCTTTCATGTTTGTTGTGAACTGGAGGGGGTGGGGACAGGAGGATTTTATGCTCTGTGGTTACGTAGCATTTGTGGAGACTTCTCTAGACCTGATGACTTTTGTGGAAGACTGAACTTACTGAGTAAATAAAAAGAGGGCTCAGAGTGGTGTGAACTATACTTCTGAAGAGGGGAGGGAAGTAGGAACAGAAAAGCCACTTTTCAGAAGCACACCAAAAACAGAAATCCATCTCGAAAACTGAAGCTGATAATCAAGGCTTCCCACATGTCCAGGAACTTAATGGTGTTAATGAACAAGACTTTTCAACTGATCTACTTGAAATTAATTTTTATTTACCTATGAGTGCCTAATGTATTGGACCCATGCTGTTAATTTTGTAGGAACTATGACGAAATTGAGTTTAATGTGGGTCTTGGGGGAGTAAGAATACTTGAGACTTCCGGTGAATACATTAAGAATCCAAACCCTACACGTGTGTATTGACTCTCCTTTTGCTAACATAGTAAACGATCAGAAACAGGAAATTTCAAAACCTGTATCAGTGTATGGATATCTCTGTTCCTGCAAGGCTGTTGTTCGTTTCACTGTGCTGTAGAATACTCGGTGGACATTTTTTGACTCTGTGTGGAGTTGATACGTAGGTCTGTGCTTATGTATACTTGAGGAATATTTGCAGCATTGTACTGTGGATCTTTGTAGTGAAAACAGGTCATGGTAAACTCTTGATTAAACTAGTTGTGTGTTGATTTCAAAGCATATGGCATATGAAGAAAGTGGCACTGAAATGGGCCCTCCTACTTCCAAGGAGGGTTTCTCTGTCCTTAGAGTTGGTGCTTTTTCTAAATGGCAACCTAAATGACTGAAAAAAATCAGCTATCATTTGTAATCATCAGGGATATTCATTCCTCTTCACGTAACCTGATTGCAACTTTTTCTTTTTTGCTCTAGTCTGATGTGGCAATGGGTTGTATGTGTGAATAGTATAATAATGGTTGCATGGATACAGGAAATTCTGCTTGTCTCTTTTTCATAGTCTGCTCCAACTTTGAGAATGTATTGTGTGATCTGAAGTATCTTCCTGACACTGAAATACTCTGTCATTCACCTTCCTGTTTCTGATGTTATTTTGACACTTCTGGTAGCAAACTTAAAACGTTTGATTTTGTTAATGATTTTTAAAGGTTACACCTGCTCTGTTTTTATTCTTTGCTCAGAATACTATAATAATGTTTCAGTACTGTAGTATTTTAAGATTTAAAATTTACTTTATATATCGGCAGCCATCATACAGGCATGGCAGATGTCCTGCTTTGACTTGATGCTTGCCATTTTCATTGCTGTAGCTGCATGAAGAGAGAGTTGCCATTATGGATTGAATTTCTTTGTTAATTTGTGGAATTTGCTTTATTTTTTCCTTCAAGAGTTCTTCAACCGCTCACTGTCTTTCAGTGGTCTTACTTTTCTGTGACAGTACTGTTTCACCAACAGAGTGCATGCACACAGTAACAGATGACACACTCAAAATACTTGCATTGTCTTGCTAATGAAACAACAGTACCCCCTTTTCCATCTGTGTGTTTCTTCTTGTTGCATTTGTCATTGCATTAAGAAGGGCATGCGTATCTCCTGAATACACACCAACTGCATGTATGCTAGAAATGCTGCTAAGTCTTGTAACTGCAGGTGTAATGGTAGCAGATGTTGAGAACAGCCATTCTCACTGTGATATAGAATAAGAGGGCCATTATTTAGGTGGTAACTGAGTATTTTTTATTTACTGATTTCTACGAAAATAGAAATAGGACTGTTTTTATTAATGGCTTCAGTACCAGAGCACTTTGTTACATTCTGAATTTAGAAGTTAGTGTGTGTAGGAAATTGATCAAAATGAAATATTTTGAGATTATATATAATGTATATATAAAATATATAGACATATACTTGAACTTCCTGAAGTCAGTTGAATGGCAAAATGCACACAAAAATAATGTTCTTTATGTGGAATTGTCTGGTGATCCAAGTAGCTAAAATTATGTTTATCATACAACAGATCAGGAAAAATACTACAACCTCATAAGAGTGAAATGTGAAAAAAACTACTCTCTTACTATGTTACACATTGTACACAAATTTTGGAGTGTTAACAAGTATTTCAGAGTATCTGGAATAAGATTTGTCTGCAGCTCAGACCACCATAATGCTTTCTTTCTTTTGCAGTATCCCCCCCATAAGGATGCTACCTAAAATGTAGCAGCACACACAGTAAGAAATCCTGTGTGGCATTTTTTAAATCCAGAATTTATTGAACTTTTACAAATCTAGAGTACGGATAATTTTACCCATAATAATCATACCATCATTTTCGCTTCTTTGTAATAATCTGCAGTGTATTTTACCTAATGCAAGGAATTCATCAATTATTTGGATATTTCTTTTTTTTTTTTTTTTTGCCTTATTAAATGGTGAATTTAAATAGCGAAACTATAATGCTGTTTTAGTTATTCAGTTTACAAAATATTGTAGAATAAATCTTAATTGAAAGGATTTAAATATTTTTTTGGTATCAAAATTGGAAAATCTTTTTTGACAGTGTATTCCTAAACAGTTGATACTTGATGTATTGCAGCTAGCCTTCTTAGATAGTTGTCTTCCAGAGTTTAAAGATATTAACTCTATATGGTATTTGACAAGACAATCACTACTTTACAAATAAAATAGTATGTTTGAGGGGTTTCTTAAAAGATTCTTCTGTATTAAAAACTCATAGCACAGAAGGAGCTTCCTTGCTTAATGTGGAATACTCAGACACCCCCAACAAAGGGTTTTACTTGAAATGGAAGCATATTTATTTATTATGTCTGCTTGATTATCATTTGGCACGAGATAGGATTTCGGACACCAGAAAGACATACCATGAGGAAAGATTATGTTTCACAGTATCTGGCCACATTTAATTAAGCATATATTTGACTTTTTCATAGTAGGATTTGTGAAGCTTTTGGAGGTTTCTTACTAATACAGAAACTTAGATATTAAAGCTAGAAGGCACTTATTTTGTCCAGTTTTTTGGTATACTTTGTAGATATTACTTCATATACTTTACAACAAATAATTGAAGATTTCAGGATTTCCGTGAATATTTATCCCACCCCTGAGTCATACTATTGAAGCCTTGTTTGATATAAGTTCAAATACGAGTCACAGATGAGTTCATCATGTGACCCTTGCTGTCTCTTCCAGGAGAAAATGGAGTTATTTCTAGAATCTATTTTACTGTTTAGCAGTGGATATTTTTTTCAAGTTCAAACAAGAATCACAAAATAAAGGAATTTTATATTCAGTATTTCCTTTACTTTGACGTGCTCAGTTTTTCAATTTCCCGAGTCCTAGTTCTGCTCACAATTCTTTTGATCTTCTTTAGTCAAAATGTAGTTAATTAAATACATGCATACAACAGTAAAATAAGAAAAACTGAGGATTTCCCAGGAGTTTGTAAATATCAGATTGTTTTTAGGAGACTGTTCAGTTATTTCAGTTTCAAGGAATAGGATAACAGTTTCTCTTTGCATTCCAAGACTTAGATATAAGAGGGAAGTTCATCTGTATGTAGAATCATACATATGTGCGTGTGCATGTGACAATTTGTAGATATGTAATGGTGGTAAGTTTTTTATACTGTCTGTATGGATTTTTTTTTTCTGAACTAATGCATCTAATTAATGTTTTTTTTTTCCTTTGATGCCACAAACATATTTGAACAAGAAGAAACTGTTGTAAGAAAAATGCCAGAATACCCGTAGGATTTGGTTTCTTGTAAACCATGGATAGTGAAAGTACTCAGAATGGCAAACTAATGACAAAAAAGCAAAATGAGCAGTCCATAAGTAAATGCTGCATTTAAGAAGGTTCATATTCAAGGTTAGTGCTGTAGTATGTTATACTGAAAATTGGTGCAGTTTGAATATCTCCCATCAAGGAATTGTATACGTAATGGCAATGTAATTAGAACCATACAAAGTAACTTTTGTATGGGTAATAAAATTACATTGAAGTTTTCCTCATCAAAAAAGGGCCAAATGAAAAACTAGTGAAGATTCCAAAGCATAAGTTATTTCTGTTCATTAAGTATCATTAGAATTCTATTGTAGGAATACCTTACCTGACTATATATCTAATGTTGCACAGTAAATGAGGCAAGTATTGACTGACATATGCTGCTTAAATCGATCACCTTGACAGCCAGAATTACAGTAATCTGTCAGTGTTAATGACTGTCTTTCAAGCTTTGATACCTCTCCTTCACTGGTCTTGTCTTGCCTCTCTTCTATTTGAAGTGCATTTTCTTGCAACCTCTGGTTTTGTCAGGGTAGGTACTTTTTTAGTGTTTTTTGTCCCGAGTCCAATTTATTGGCTTGATCGTGCAATTAGACTTAAAATGCAACACCAGGGAGCAAAAGTGTTCCGAGTAACAATTGGACCTCAGGGGTAGTACAAGCCTGTTCTCAGCCATCATTTATTAGTTACCTGTTGAAAGAATAGGATTGTTTTGCTATGAATAATTCCAAAGCATCACTTTAAATGCCTTTCATTTTAGCCACTAGAGACAACTGATTGAACCAACATTTGTGATAGGTTTTTAAACTCTTGCCTTAGTTTTTGTCATACAGACACTTCAAATAACTGCTGGAGTGATACTTGCAGATGTGTGTATGAAGCTGCTGTTTCTACTGCATTTTCATGTAGACACACATCATTTCAGTTTTCTTCATTGCTCCTTTTCTTCTGAGTAACGCATTTCTAATGCTAACAGTAAATTGAAGCTGAAAGCTTGAGAGAACTGCTTCTATGTTGCAGTGTGGTGTATTTTCATGCATAGAGTCCATGATTTCTTTTCTTTTCTTTTTTTTTTTTTTTTTTACAAAATATACTATGCTTTTCTTTAACAGCAGGTCTGGATTTGTATCTGTTCAGGTAAACCTATTTTCTTCAGTAGTTTTACTGCTTCTGGTCCCACAGAATCTGCCTTCTCTACTTAGCTGGGATACTGGCAGTGCCTGTTAAAGAGCTATAGCACAAGCACTTGGGTTTAAGGGTAAATACTGTTGTTGTCATCACATCAAGATATCATAATTTGGTTTTGAATTGGCAGCATCTTTATTTATTATTTATTCCTCCCAAATGAATGCATGAGGCTCTCTTGAAAGTAGTAAAAGAGCAAAACATAAAATAATACAAAACTGATTCATCCCGCTAACAGTGTTCTGCTAATGATTGTAAAGAGTGTTCTGCTGATGGAGACAGTTAGATATTTTTGTATTGTTCAGAAAAAATGTACTGTAGGGTTTTTTACATCCACATTATTTCATTAATTGAATTTAGCCATCTGAATGGGCTGGGGAGATCTACTGTTTTCTGTAAAAAAAAAAAAAAAAAAAAAAGGCTTGACTTCTGTATAAAACATGGGTAGTGGGTAGGCTTATTCGGGTGGCATTATGATTTAGAATAAAAGGATGTCAGTGGGCTACCGTGAAAGGCAGTGAAGTGCTTTCTCAGCCTACTAAAACTTCTGAATTTAGATCTATCAGTACAGATGGCTCGAGGGAGGGAAGTTTGTTGTTACTGTGTCTTTTTAAGGTAGGAAATTTGGGGTATGTTGTGAACTGAAAATTAGTAGAGCAAGCACTCTTTTGTCGTAAAATGTATTTTAAAGGTCTGCATTTCCCTCTTTTAAACAAACAAACAATAAAGCAGGAAAAAGAAGGCTTATATTCCTTAAACTGGAATAGAAAAGATAAACTAGTTCAATCATATGCAGAGTAATTGCTTTGTACATAACATAAAATGACAGGTTGTTTTTTAATACCTACTTAGCCTTATTAATTAATTAAACATTTTGGGTAACAAAAACCCATTGTTAAAATGTTAAGACTCTTGCCCTCTTAAGGTGTTAAAATTCATACAGATTCCTTTGATAGCTCTCAGATGTCTGAGAATAAAAGGAGAGAAGATTAAACATTTTATTTCTGACATTTCTGGGATTTAAAGTAAAGGAATTAAAAAAAAAACCACCTATTTAAACCCTGTTTTTATTTTGCAAAAGAGAGCATTGTTTGTTGATGTAATCCTTTTCTGATCATAAATTCAGCCCTAAAAACAGAGAAATTGCTTGAAAGTTTTGTACCCTACTCCTCTGAAAACTTGATCTATAAAAGAATGAGTATGTACCGTTGTGTATGGTTGATTCTCTTGTTTAAATTGGTGGGAAATGTGAGAGATTATTTGTAACAAGCAAAGCTGGCAAATACTGGTGTCTGTGAGATAGAATGTTTTAGGGTGAGTTGAATAATATAGTGACAAACTGTTCCTACATCGTTCTATATATGATAATCAAGACAGTTGGGGCATAGTTCTAGTGCCAACAGAGGGACTGGATGATGATACATATCAAACAAAAAACAAGGCGATAATAGAAGCAAGCTCATTGGTTGTCTTTGTTCTCTAACAAGTCTCCAACAAGTCTGCTGTCACTTATTGAGTAAAGGGTTTTCTATAATACCTGTGAATATGTGAAAATGTGTAGCTGGAATGTGTTCTATGTAACCATATTCACTAACTAAAGAGGTCAAAATTACCAAATAAAAATAAAGGATGTGTGTATATAAATGCATTCTGGATGTGCCACAGATTTAGTAGGAAAAAGAAAAAAACGTAATAAACCAGCATAAAGCAAGGATTAAAAGTTAGTATTACCGTAATTGGAATTACCATATGGTAGTCCGAAGAACATGAGTCCTAATCATGGCCCAGCCAATCAAAGTAATCACAATATACTTTCTAGACATTAGAAAAAATAGTGTAATTGCTGATTGGCTGCACCTGAATAGATCTTTGGGTCACAAATGTATCTATTTCCTTCTGAATGCTTCTTGTTGTAAACATAGAAAAATGCAGGGTATTAGAAAATCTTCTAATTTCTGCTTGCCAAACCATAGTTACCATCCATCTGCTCTTGCCAATTGTGGAAAAAGGTCAGTTTTCAGCAGAGCCATGTATTTCACAGAAGGTATGTGAACTGAAATTTCACGGGGGACATGATGGTTCCTGATTCTTAGTGATAAACCTTTGGGGCCAGCAGGGTTGGCATATGGTTCAGCATGATATGAAGGCTTGGGTTCCCTGGCTTCACTTCTGTGGCGTGGAACTGATAAAACCTGGCTCTTAAGTATTGTTTCACTGGACACCAATCATGGGCAGCAGGAACTGCCCATTTAACTCTCTGTGGGAAGGAAGCCCAGACTGCATTCACAATAGTACCATTGTAGTGTTGCAAACTGCTCTCAACAGCTTGACAGCACTAGGGAGGAGGGAGAAGGGGTTGATTTACTAATTGCTTTTCAAAATAAAGGAAGAGGGAAGTAACTGAAAATTCGTTTTTGTTTTCATCGTTTGAATGAAAGATGCCTATGCCAGTCTTCTAGTTCTAAAAATGACAGAAGACATTGCGTAGATTATCTTGTATCTTCACTGCAGCAGCCCAGGGTAAAAATAAAATATTCTCTAGGTAGTTGTAATGTTTATTTAAGAGCAGATTGGAATTAAAGACAAAATGTCTCATTTGAGAATTATCTCTGTTACTGTGTAGTGTGGAATTGCAAATTAATTTGTGTCTATATCTGTAGTTTTTTTACTGGACAATATTTAGTATTATTTTATATCTTTAATTTTGCAGTTTTCAGCAAGGTCTTTGTGAAAGGCATTTTCATAACTGTTTCTCTCATCAATGAATAAATCTCTATATGCAGAGAGTACTTAAGATAGAAATTTAAACTTTTGAGTATATGAGAACAGTGGACTTCAGCATTCATTCAAGTACGTGGAGCAGAGCCAGTTTTGCTTTTGTATTTTTTATATGTATGAACCTTGATTACTGGAGTTTAAACCAATACGATGCTGAGTGTCGGAATACCGATAAGCCCCTCTCCCCAAATCTGGAGTCAGTGCATGAGCAGCACTTCCCTCTGGCCTATATCTTATTTGTAGCCTGAAGCAATGGTTGAAATGGCTGAACATCTCTCCCTGGCACGTTTGGGGCAGCATTCTTAATAAACTTCGGCCCTTTGCCTGCTTATGTCGTTGCTTCTCCTGCGGCTCGTCTGTAACACAGCAGTGCCACATTGGAAGCATTTTGTGAGCCACTCTGTCTGCCTCAGGGAGCCTGCTTCCAAAGAAGTCCTGAAGCTGGGTAACTGTGATGATCTGGAAAATAATTAACACAACACACCTTCTAGTTTCATTGATTCTTGTCTGGGCAATGTTAGTAAGACAAATCCTCCCTGGAAGGTGAAGTGGAAATTCTGCCTACACAAGAGCTGCAGCACTGTACCTTCACTGTTTTATTTTCACCTCCATAGCCTGTTACCACAGCATAGGCTAGTGGAGATGTTTGTAAATGCTGTAATTAGTCTTCTGACTACATCACAAGTAAATTTAATGAGTAATCTGTTACAGTCTTGAGGTATTTTTCCGCCTGATACTGTTAGTCATTTGATCTTACTATTGTTCATGCTAAATTACAGTTGAGGGTTTGTAAATTTTGTACACAATAAATGGTAGCAAAACGGAGACTTTCTTCTATATGTTTATATTAATCTGCTGCTGCTATATTTCAAGCAGATAATTCATTGAATGCCCATTCTTCCTCTTACTGCAGAGAAGATTATATTTAAGTCAAGATTAATGGATAGATTCTGATGTTAAAACCCAGTCTCTGAGCCTGACATTCCCTAGAGGCATATAGTGCATTAGTTTAAGCCAATATGCTGCTTATCATAGATGCTATGACACTGTCTTCAATGACGGTTTACTGTACTTTGTTACTGCTTACTCTGGTAATAAAATCACTATATTGTGTTCTTGATAATTACAATATTAAATAGAAACTTAATTTGATTACTGCACATTTAGATACAGATAGTTCCTAAGTAATTGCCCACTGTAAAATTTCTGATACTCATTTTTTTTCTCTCATGGGGTGTGTTCTGTCGGTGTCTAAGCTTAATATTTAGTTCAGTCACCTTAGCTGAAAAAGTGTTGAAAAAAAGATCACAGTGAGATTTTCAGTAAAGGGCAGTACTTTTTATCCTTTTTTTTTTCCCACTTGAACCTTGTTGTTTTAAGATCATTCCTTAAAATGCTTTCATTTGCCAATGTCCTTGGAATAAAATAACTTCCAGTCTGTACAGAATAGAAGAATTCAATAAATATTGTTAATTCTGAATTTTTCATCTTACCTTGGAAATTGCTAGAAATCTGAGCATCAGTGATGTCATTTTTGTTGCATAAGCAGTTGATCAGAATTAGAATCCGTTCAGTTTAATAAGTGTAATCTCAAAATATTTTGATATGTTTGTCTTAAAATGATAACTTTTTATATAGTTGTTTTCTATATAGCTTGATTTGAGATAATATTTATACTGAATGTGAGATTTATGTTAAGTCCATTACACTTGCAGTTTAATTCTACACATCTTTGTAAGTGCCTTTTCCAAAGGAGCTTGGTACAAAGTGGTTACATTTTTCATTTCATAATTGAGTGTTTTAAGTGGTTAAGCATAGTCCAAATTTTATCTAATTCCAGTTTGTGTTAATGGTGCTACACTCACACTGCTTTAGCACCTGTTATGGATTTTGAGTCATCTGGCAGCCCGTGGGACTTAGATAAAGAAGTACCAGGTGTCCTGCCTGTCTCTTAATTGAGACGCAATGTAAACAATATAGACTTGGCAATATGGTTACAGGAATGGATTAAAGCCTCGCTTTGTCTGCTCTGATGAATCACAGCTTTTTCTTCACAGAAGATGTTATAAACCACTGAAGAATTTAGTTAGCTTTAAGATCTGATGGAACAAGATAAAAAATAAACAATACATCAAGGATCTTCCTAGAAGGACAGTACTGGGTTTTCCAATGAAAATGTAAGCATCAATTACAATTTCTTGCAATAATTTAGCGATTTTGAAAGTGTTTACACAGTAAAAATAAAGGTTCTTACATAAATCCAGTTAAAGTCAATGCCTTTCAATGTATAATGTGGTGGTTAACTAGGCAGAAAGCAATACGTTGACTCAGAAGCACACAGTGGCTGCAACTTTGCCTAGCCTATGCTTGCCCTTTTCATCATTTAACTATAGTATATCTATACTGGCATTAATCACCTTTAACTGTAAGATCAGTACTCTTAAAGAAAAAAGCTTCTAAATGGCAAAAATATATGTTGTTATAATTTACCCCCAAACTCTCATTTTATTGAAATATATTGAACTTTTTAGTAGCATAAGAAATAACATGTAGTTTTAATTGTATTCATTTGAGGAATTATGCGAGTATATGCGTTAAAAACAATTTTCAAAATCTAGAATTATGAGATTAATTTGTATGGATTTATCTATTATTTATTCCCATATTTTCATCATGAAGATATATACCTCAGAAATTGCCTTGGAAAACCCTTTGGCAGCTACAATTTGTGTTAAAAAAGATTTTCATTAAGGATGCTAGATACTGCATTTTATGTTTACTTCAATTCTGTAGTCTGTTTTAATACTGATGTATTTTTTTAACAAGGTATCTACTTTACTTGGTAGATTGTCATATCAGTGCATTACTTCTTAAAATTTGTGGGTTTGGATAATAAGCACTGAGTCCCTTCCACAGTTTTAAGATATGTTCATGAAGTGCAACTTAGAAATTTGCTTTAAAAATATTACAGTGGGTCCTCTGAGTTTTATGTTCCATTTTATGAGTAAGGAAATAGTTTATGTTTTGCAAAAGTGCTGTCACTAATACTGAGAATATGGTTTATCTGGGGGGGAAAAAAAATCACCTGGGGGATTTTTTTTTTTTCCCTCTGGGGGAACAAAATCACCAATTACAGAAAACTGTAAAATTATTCACCTTTTCAGTAGTGTCAAGCATTGTAATTTCTTTTTCTTCTCTTTAGCCTGAGAATCTCGCATTGGATATGAGAGGCATAAACTGAATTCTGCTTTATAAATCATCAGTGTTGTGGGTAAACTCCAATTGCGTATGCAGACACTGCCTTCATTTACTGCATATCTGTGTAAACAGATGCACAGAGCGAAATATTTATGTGCCAATTTTCAATATTGATAGTATTTAAGAAACAGAGAAGAATCGAGGCTGACTTTGAGAAATAAGTTGACTTGAGTTAATAGAAGTTACAGTTGGGAAAAAGAGTCTTTGTATACCGAGCAAAATAGATGCGGAAATCACTGAAATGCATTGAGTAGGTGCTACTTCTACAGAGTCACTTTTCGAAGTAGAACAGAGCTTTAACCTTTAACTGGCCTCTCAATATGGCCAGTTGATACTGATCACCCACCTACATACAAAACACAGCTCATTGCAGGGCTTCCAATGCTGGATCAATAGCATCCCAACTTACATCCTTAATTCTAAGAGCCAACAAAAAGTACAAATTGTTGTGACTCAGAATGAGTTCAGCTGATTTGACAACCACTGAACAATCTCTTTCGGAGTGAAATTTCCCAGAAAAAAACACTTCCATTTCCACAAGTATGGTGGTTGGGTTTTGTCAAACTCTGATAAGGTTTTAACCTTAGGTTTTAACCTGTACTTGCTGTCTTTTTCTGGAGGTGATCGTCCTTTCACTTTTTTTTTATGCCAGAAATTGTGATGTACAAGGAAGAATCTACCTAATAAAATCATTGCTTTCTTCGTTCTAAATACCTCAGATTGTAGCAGTTAATTCTGTGGGGTTTGCACACCCTTTCAGACCAGGAATCTAGAAGCTTAAAATCTCCTACCAACATCTGCCATTTATTGTGCCTTACTATTTTCTCTTTTTTTCTTTTCCTTTGGTCTTCAATATCCTGGGAGCTTTTTTGACTGTTGACAATAGTGCACTGTTATTTCTCCTAGCAAAGAAGTGAGCTTCTAAATTTGATGAGGGGGTAGCCGTAAACAAAAAGGTGCCATGTTATGTAGCTTTTCTTAAAACATTGTTTATCTCTTTTATACATTGTACATGCAGTCAAAAAAAGCAACCTCTTACAGATGTCCATTGATTTTAGGAACAAGTATCTCTGGAAGACTTTCATTTTCCAGTTAAAAATGGAGCAGTACTTTGGCTTCTGCTTGTCTAAATTGTTTTTCAAATGCCTGGCTTGTACTCTTCACAATCATATCAATATATATTGAGTTCTTAGATGATTTTGCTAACAGTTGAAACTGCCAGGGATGCAACTGTACACGTATTTCTAGCAATAGTTTGTAATTTCACCTGAAACGATCCATCGTACTATTTAGAAGTGCATTCTCTGGCTTTTATTCTAAAAGATATTTCTAGGCAATCATCAGAGGATTCTCTTTTTCCTAGCAATGGAATCAAAGACTGTCAGATTCTACATACCGTCAGTGTTGTGATCACATATTCACTGTGACACCAATATGCTTTTATACTGTGATACGCTAAACAGATGTGCACATAGATATATAAGCATCAGAAGGGAAGATTTATTAATAAAACTTTCATGGAGGTGCTTGATATTGTGATTTTTGTTCAGTTTGTCTGAATGAGACACAGTGATGGGAAAAACAACAACAACAATAAACAATAGCCTACGTTTCACAGACCTTTTGGAAGTTCCATTCCTTTTGTTACAGTTCTGATTTCTAAAAGAACAGTTGTGTTTTCACTTTACTGGGCTTGACCAGCCCATCAGTTAAGGGGCTAGAAATACCTGCAGCATTGCTGAGCTTACAGCTTGAAACTTCATAGTTGCAGAGTATTTCCTGAACTATTGTGACCTTGATGCCTTTTAAATCATCCTGAAATCATACTGAAGTCATTTACTAAAATGGAAGCTGTGGCATGACATTTGATTGTTGTATCTGAAATGGTAGAGACTTTCTTTTGATAGGTGGAAAATTACAGGTTTTCTGCCATTTATGTCTTTTGGTACTTCACAAATACAGTCGTTTAAAATTTTTTTGAACAAATGACGTACTGACCTTTCAAAGAGTATTTGGAATCATTAGAGATCTTTCTATAACTATTTTTGTATATTACTGAACTGTGCCTTCAACCCTTTTTAAATATTCCATCTTTGAATATGTTCTCCAGCATAATCTTTCTCCATAAAAGCTTCTTAGGAAATCTGTTGTGATAATATATTATCTCATGCCTCTGTCTATCTGTTGAGCAGAGGTAGGTGTTTCTTTACTCATCTTACTTGTAAGGCAGCAGTGCAAAGAGTTTTAAAAGTATGCTTGTTGGATTATGTCCCACACAAATGCAACAGGAGGTAACTCAGTAGTTATTTCAGTCATCTAGGAAATGAGAGTGGTTTCCAATTTTGAGGCCACATCTACTGCCTCTTACAAGAATGTCATTCTAGACATTGGAACTGAGGACATTTTGTAATAGGTACACTGGGTTCACTGCTAAAATTGCGCTTCGTTTCATAAAATGTCCTCATCACCACAGGGAGAGTACATGCTTATCTGTATAGAGCAGTGGTTATGGTACTTCACTGAGAGAGGAGTTTCTGGGTTATGGTTCCTGCTCAGGAAGTCTTTGGTGCTAACACTAGAATTTCTTCTCCATCCCTTTTGTAGATGTAGCACATAGATGCTCCTGTAAGGCAGATTACACAATTATGAAGAACCGTGTTCTTAATTAAAGTCCTGAGAATTTTATTCCATGTTGAGACTACTTTTTCATCATATTTTCTCAGCTTCAGGTTAAGTGAAATTGTAGGATTGTTACTCCCTTGATGATTATATTGTACTAATCATAAATCAGTTCTTTAGTTGTTAAATACTAGATAAGTAACTGCTGTACATATTACTCAATTCTAAAGTTTACAGGCTGGCTTTTTACTGAGTTTAGAGAGATGTAAATACAAATGGGGAAAAAAAAAGCGTAGTTAGAATGAGATGATAAATCTCTGGAAATTATTATGAATAGATGAATTCAACATAAGGACTTGAAAGATGGAGATAGTGGA
This sequence comes from Aquila spilogaster, assembly GCA_024606505.1. NCBI lineage: Eukaryota > Metazoa > Chordata > Aves > Accipitriformes > Accipitridae > Aquila > Aquila spilogaster. The sequence goes on from JANHGO010004778.1 coordinate 22,247, forward strand.
AGGAGCTGGACAGTGGGAAGTACAGCTTATGGAGATTGCATGATTAGAATTGCAAGAAAAAAAATTGAGACAAATACTTAGAGATGTGGATAACTAGGAAGGAAATTTCCTCATCAAATGGAAGGATGACAAAACTGTGAATTAAAAATGAATCTATGAAGGAATTGTTTTTAATATAAAGGGAGGAGATGAAGGTGGTGGATGAAGATGCATGGAAGAAAAATATTATACTTGTATTATCATGGTATATGTATAACTATGGACCATGTATAAACATGACCATAGACCACAGTCTCATTATACTGAGATGCTGTACAGACTAGGCAAATGCTGTTTGTGTCCTTGAAGTTAAAAAGCTAAGTATAAAAATGAAGACAAAAAATGAAGGAGGATGCAAAACGTAAGGATATGTGAAACAGTAGTGAGAAGTATGAATAGCTGTGTGACCTACATGCCAACAGATGATATAAGCCTTCCAAGATGTCGTCCTAGTAGTTTTGATCAAATTGATCGAATAGTTATCAACTCTTAATAGTTAAAAAATTAAAAAAAAAAAAAACAGTTAAATAGTTAAAATGAGTAACCTGCAGTCGTGCTAGGAAATGGCAGATTGAAAATGATAACTGAAGAGAACGCCCTGTCAAAGTGGGATGTCCTGAAAGTGGGTTCTACTGTTGTGAGTGTACAAAAATTCACATCAATTGTAATGCAAATGAAATTTTAGTTGCAGTGACTACAATCTGAATGACCTGTAAAGGCACAATTTCTGTGGGCCTTTTTTGTGGTTGTTGTAGTGATTGTATATTTCAGGACTATATCTTCTGAAGAAGCATAATGAAATCATTTCATCAAATCTTTGGTTGTTTTATAAAGGTTTTTGTGTTAATTATGTATCTACCAGTTTTTAGCTGACAGATTTGAGTGACTGTCTGTACAATGAATGTATCTTACATTTTTATCCATTCTCATTTGCCACTTAGCACCTTCTTCGGAAGCAGAACATTTATGGCACAGTTAGTTTGTGTTTAGTCACAAACTTTCTTTTTCAGTCACAAACTGATTCTTTCTCCACTGGTTTGCCTGTGCATCCTTCCCATTCCATCTTAATTGGGATGCCAGTGGCAACATCCACTCACAGCAAGAATGTAGCTTGCATTTCCACTGTTACTACTAGCTGTTGAGTTTATGTGTGCCACTCAATTTATAGGTGCTATAGAGAGCAGCATTTTAAAGAAATAAATGTCTAGCCTAATAGAAGTAGCACAGAAATTAACTACCATGGGATTATGGTCACTCTTGCAGATAAGTTGCATTCAAATGGAGTGTAGAACCGTGTTATCTCAGTCACAAAAAACATAAAAAACAAAGTTTTGAAATACTGGAATGGTCATGAAGTACATGCAAATAGAAGATACAAGTGTCCAAACCTCAGCTACTCATTTTCTAACACTGAGGAGCTGTTCTGAGATTGTATTATTTCTTAGCGCAGAATCCAGCAAGTTGTGGATGTGGCTTTCACATCAGATGTGGGTTTTTTTGTTTGTTTTTTTTTTTTTCAGCAGAGTTCTGTTTTTGACACAGTGCAGATAGTTTTGAGGATTGCTAAGATGAGAGGCAACTTGGCCAGCTGAATTACCTTCCTCCGGGTGTGCTAAGTGTGCATTTGAATTAGTCTTCTAGAACTGATATAAGCACGTCCTTTCCATTGAGTAACAAAAACATCATTATCCTCCTCAGTCAGCATCTGTGTCAAGACTTCTTTATTTGGTTAGGAGATGGGTACATAGATTGGAGAATGAGAAAGTCCTTGTTGCATTCGAAGTGGTAACTTTCCTTCATTTCTGCCTTATTTGTGTATAAGCTTTGGATATAATAGGATAACCTAAAAGGTTTTCTTCAGAGACCTCTGAAAGTAGAGCATTTTAAAAGGAGGTAGGTGTCTCCACCCTGCTTTACCGTGAAACGTTTTACCCATTCAAGCAGACTTTTAAAAACAGCTTGTTTTGATAGCAGCCTGTTCTCCTGTGGGCCTTCAGCCTTTG
>JANHGO010004779.1:0-24270 GCA_024606505.1 Aquila spilogaster
ACGCACGTGGCCGGGCCGCGCCGCGCCGTGCCGTACAGTGCCGCTAGTTCCCGCTGTCCCGGAGTGAGCTCTAGAGACAACTCCGTGACAGTGGGCCAGGCCTTATGTGACCCAGTGGCTGCAGTTTGGGTATGCCTGGTCAAGAGGTATGACAGGCAGGTAGACCCAGCGCTGTGTTTCTGATGTCTTAACAGATCGGGCTGCCAATGCCTTTTGTTTGGCCCTTCAGCAGTACCTGTGAAGTCTCATGAAGCTCAGCTGTATGTAGTCTTGTAGAAGGAAGATGACTTGAACAGGTTCTCTTGAGAGAACTGTGTGGCTACGAAAATACTGCTTCTGGCATGAGTACCACTTCTGGTCTGTGTTGTGAAGAATTAAACCTGTGAATAAAGTCTAAATTTTGCTCGTGTTGTATGTATTTTAGCTGGAGTAAGACAAGCAACTTTTAGCCACATGGGGGTGCACTTGAGTTTCTAAATCTTGAGCAAAGCCCTGAACTGGAGCCTGTGAGAGACTCGCTCTTCTTTCAGGCCGATTCTGCTACCTGTAAAAATAGTGAAAAAACAAATTTTGAGAAATCTTTCTTCTCATGGTGGGAGCTGGATTAATTAGTTAAACACAATGTCATTGATGAAACATCTGAATGTTCATATAGAATATACTTGTCTCCTGATCATGCAGATCAGGGAATGCACGCTGCAAAGCTCCTGCTTCAGAGTGATAGAGATGTGAGAAACTTTTCCAGTTGTCTACATCTTGAGCATGTCACTGCTTCTACATGCTTGATCAGATTTAGATCAGAATGGTAAGATTTGTTCTTTAAACAGGATCATGGGATAATTTGGCTTGGAAGGGAGATCTGTGGTTATCTGGTATAGCTCCTTTCTTGAAGCAGGTCCAATTAGATGAGGTTGCTCAGAGTCTTGTCCAGGTGAATTCTGAGTATGTCCAAAGATATGGATTCCGTAACCTCTCTGGCACCGGTGCTAGTGTCTGACTGTCTTTGTGGTGATCAAGGTTTTTCATTGAATTGTACAGTGCACTGAGTTGGAAAAGAAATAACAATAATGATACTCCTATTGAATAGAACTATATGTGGAGGTGATGATCCAGGTACCTCCTAATTGTTGCACTCAGCCTAACTTTTTTTCCACTACATTTTATGTCCTTTATGTCTTATTAGCCTTCTGTCATTTGAAGTGCACCAGGAATATGAAGTTACTAGTTTGTATTAAGCTAGAAATAAGAAATGTATTTAATAAGACTACATTTCAGAAGACTTTAATTATAAATGAAACATTAATGTAGTATTTCCTCGTGTTGGATATTGAAAGGCACATATTACTGAAGCACCAGTGCTTTGCTATTTCATTATTATATCAAGGGAAAACAAAATATTATCTTTTGAATTTAGACCCAAATCACAGAATTGTGGGGATTGAAAGGGAGTTCTGGAGATCGAGTCCAATCCCCCCACTAAAGCAGTTTCCCTACAGTAGATGGCACAGGTAGGTGTCCAGACCGGTCTTGAATATCTCCAGAGAAGGAGACTCCACAGTCTTTCTGGACAGCCTGTTCCAGTGTTCTGTCATGCTTACCACAGAATCACAGAAAATCATTACCTCAAGTTTATACTGCCTTAGCATATGAGTGGTTTTACCCACTATTTTAAATATAATGTTCATACATTTCATGGTCACAACTATGCAGATCAGAGGCAGTATACTCCAGAAGTATGCTTCTCCATATGGATGGTACTGTATGATCTGTGACTATGCAGATAATGGAAAATTGCTTTCCCTTGAAAAGGATGGCTTCTGTGTAATGGATTTTACTGCAAAAGAAAGAGCATTTCAGATGTTATGCTTTCAGCCTGTAATGCACTACGCTGATGATGCTTGAATGTAAACAATCCTAATTCCCTAGATAGCTTTATTTTCCTGAAAGATTCCCACCTTCCCCCACTGTATGTTCCCAATTTATAAACAGTGATTCTCACCTAAGATATACTTGCTGGAAAAAAGATTAAGCCCTGGACTGATGTTTCAACTAAAAAAAAAAATAAATCTATAGTGCGCTCCAAGTTAGCCAGTTTCCTTGGGCTGTTGGCTTTTGGGGAAGATGAAAGAAATTGCATTTTTTGCCTGAGGTCTGAAACAGGAGAACTAAGCAGCAGCACATACGTGGTGTGTATGCCATGTGAGTGGTAAGCAAGGATGAATTATGGCAGGGGGCTGAGTTGCTTCTTCTTTCCTGTGTGTTCCTGATCTGTTGTTGGCATCAGAAAAAATGCGTGCGGTCACTTTTGTTTTGCTTTCACCCTCATTTAGTCTGGGACTGCTTCTGCCCTTGGTGCTTCTGACTCAATATGGAGAAACATCTTAAATTTCAGTCTTTCAAATAAAAGAAAAAGAGCTTCTGACTCCTGTGTCATCTGCAGAAGCTGAAGACAAGCCTGTTTGTCTCTGCTGATTGCAAAGGGCCTGAATCACTAGCTCAGACTCATCAATTGGACTTCATTCATATTGCTCAGACTTGCTGGGGTGAATACTGCATTGTGGTGTTGAGGTTCAGCAGTGCATCGTATAAAGCTTTCCCCTCTCTGTTACAAAGTTTTGCTTGCTAATTTTCTGAGACCATAAGTTCACAGTAGTCCTTATTAATGTAGATTTTTTTTGAGTCTTTTTCTATGAACCTGCAGGCAAAAGGCATGCTGAAGAACAGAAGCCATAAGAAATGTCTCTCTGGTGCAATACCAAGTTGTTACTTCTGATGTTGGTAAATTAACACGTTGTCTGAAGAGCAATTTACAAATGCTGATGAGGGAAAAAAAATGCTTATGAATTATTCCTAAGCACTGTTCCTGAATATTGGAGAGATAGGCATTGTGATGGAGAACAGCATAGAGCTAGACATTCATTCTAAGGGCTCTTTGGTGGGGATTCTGCAGTAGCACAGGCTTGGCTAAAGGCACAAGTAACTAAACTCTTGCCTAGTTGTACTTTCAACAGTGTAAGAAATCTGTTTCTTCTCAATTTAATGTTTTAAACACCTTCTTCCTTTGCCCATGCTCTGTCTCATCTTCACTAGAACAATGGTAGTCAACTTCCATAGAAATGTAGTACATTATCTCCCTTCCTTCCCTCTTGACATGATACTTTAATGCACCCTAAATAAATTATTTTAGATGATTGTGGTAAATATTATAACAAGTAATTTAAATTTGTACCAATGAATATTTTTAAGAGGAGTGTTTAAAAGAAAAAAGTCCAAGTTATCATTAAAGTTGGTATATAGAAACTAGTATCACTGTAATGTGTCTGGAAAGAAGCACTAGCCCATCTCTTCCATGATTAAATAGATGCAAGGTTTTCCATCTCAGCCTGGGATGTGACAATGCTGTGTTCAGCAGTGCTGGCTTAAACAGCTGCTTGTTCCAAGTCATGGCCTGTACTCCTATTGGATTGAGCAGGACATTGTGACTATGGAGGCAGGATGATGGGAGAAAGATTTCTTTGCAAGGTATATATAGCTGAACACACTTTGGAGCCTTTATCAATTCAGATAGGCGGTGTTCTATTTTTTTGTGTGTGTGTGTTAGAAATACATTAGATGGTCATGTATTAGATTATTTTTATTTGCAGCTTTATCCCTTTGTTTCAAACTTCAAATTAAAACGTGGAGTAACAAATTAAAAAAGTAAACAAACTACAGCATACTGCATTTTGTAGAAACTAAAAAAGTGGGTCTGTTTTTAGATAAACGTTAAGCTTTACTTTTCTGTTCGTCTCATTCTCATCCTTCTGTGCTCTGAGTTGTTATTCAAAGACAGAGAGGAAAGTGGGTGTTCATTCAACTCCTATTATTTCCTGTTGTTTGAATAAATGAAACATTTTTACTGAGCTAAACTTAAAAAGTGGAAAAATTGTTTTTGGAGAAGCAAATAAAGCTTTCTAAGCTCTGCTTCCAGTGAAATAGCCAGTAATTATTTAGTTTAGTATTTGACTCTTAAAACGCATGAAGTAGATGCACAGCTATTTAAATAATAGATATGTAAACGTAGGCCTCAGTAAGTGTGCATAATCATGTTTTAAATTTTTAATTAGTTCTGTTCTTCAGAGAAATGTTTTTAATGTCTAAATTTCATTTTATCTTGTTACTAAAATAATTATGTACACTGTGTGTAAGAAGATGATAATACTGAGTGAGGATGGGGAAAAAAGGCTGTTCATGAAAAGGTACTTCCTTGTATCCTCTTGAATCAGCAAGAGATAAGGTATAATGTTTTTTGCAAATCGTGAATTAATAGTGAAGACATTAGTGAATTTATAGTTGGGACATATGCAGCCAGCTTCTTTGACTGCAAGTGATGAGCATGTTTCCTTCGTATGAAAGAAACTATGTGACCAGCCTTCCTGATGTTCTGAATACTTCAATTCATATGCATTTATTATGTGCCCTACTTTCTCCTTGCTCTGCTCTGTGGTCAATATGTATTATATCTATTGCATCAGGATTCTATATTCTCCCATGGGCAGGGGAAAAAATCAAAAACCCAGAATGTAGTTTTGACAGTTTTATTTTTACTAAAATTATACAGGCCTTGTTCAACTTGTGTAGTTCCATAGACCTAGCTGGTGTTGAAAATCTTCAGGAGCTGGGGCTGGATGTTCTTTAAGGTCCTTTCCAACCTGTTCTATGAATGATTCTCTGATCCCTCTCGCCCATTTTATTAGCCGATTCATACTAACCACTAAAACTTGAAATGACTGCTTATGTTGAAGTTTTATGTTACTGTCTTTCTCTAGTCTTCGCACTCTGTTGCTTGTAAAAATCAAGGGAGTTATTTTCAGGAAGTTTCTTTACATTCTTTATTGTGTCTTCAGAGACACTATTCACTCCCTTAGGCCTCTCTTCATTCCATGTTAGGAGTAGAATATATTAGAACATGTAACTGTACACTCAGGGAGTAGAACAAACCTCATGTCAAAATGACTTAAGATAGTCTTATCCACAAGTTCCTCATTAAATTTGTGTGCACTAGATGTCAAAGATTGAGCAGTTCTTTGCCATTTGCTGTGTACAGGAATTTAATGAGTTATTCATGGTAAGGCCTACTGTTCAGCAGTTATCTTGTTCAGCAGTTATCATACGACAGAATCATAGAATCACCAAGGTTGGAAAAGACCTACAAGAATATTCAGTCCAACTGTCCACCTATCACCAACAGTTCTCTCTAAACCATATCCCTCAACACAATGTCTGAATGTTCCTTGAACGCACCCAGGTTTGGTGACTCCACCACCTCCCTGGGCAGCCCATTCCAGCACCTGACCACTCTTTCAGAAAAGTAGTTTTTCCTAATGTCCAGTCTGAATCTTCCTTGATGCAACTTGGAGCCATTCCCTCTAGTTGTATCACTAATTACACGGGAGAAGAGGCTGACCCCCAGCTCACTACCACCCCCCCCTTCAGGTAGTTATAGGGAGCAGTAAGGTTTCCCCTGAGCCTTCTCCAGACTGAACAATCTCGGCTCCCTCAGCTGCTCCTCATAAGACTTGTGCTCCAGGCTACTCACCAGCTTTGTTGCCCTTCTCTGGATATGCTCCAGGGCCTTAATGCTTTTCTTGCAGTGAGGGTCCCGAAACTGAATTCAGTACTCAACTGCTGCCTGGGGTTGTTGTGGCCAAAGTGCAGAACCGGGCACTTGGTCTTGTTGAACCTTATCCCACTGGCTTCAGCCCAGCTGTCCAGCCTGTCCAGATCCCTCTGTAGGACCTCACTACCCCCAGACAGATTGACGCTTCCAGTCAACTTGGTGTCATCATTTGGTCATTTGTGGTTCATCCATTGCCTTTGTTTCCATTCTCTGCACTCCTGGTTAAGGGATGTGTCAAGGACATGGCAAAGGAGGGCAGAACCCTGCATCATGTAGGCAGGAGAACCAAGGTCTGTACCTTGCGGTGGCAAAGTCATCTAATTGGGCAAGCACTGCCAGTGCACTGTCTTCTACTTGTGTTGCTTTGGGGTTTTTTTTGTTTGTTTTTTTAGAACTGGTTATATTTATAAAGGGGTATAACAGCTCAAGTCTTTTGCCTCCAGCAGCAGTTGGGTGCCAAGTTACTTCGCAGCAAGGTCAGCCTAAGTTTTTCCTGATACTCCTTTCTTCTTTGTGCACCCCCAGCTTCCCCCCCACTCCTCATCTTGTTACCTCAGTTATTACTGACAAAACAGTTTCTGGGAATATATTTTGGACCAAATATGGGATCTGGCTGAAATTACAGGCTTTTTTTCTTTTTGAGGTAGAATTTTGAAGAAGAGAAAAACATTCTGTGGCTTCACTGGGAACTGTTTCAGGGAATAAACAGCGCTGTTGTAGCTTGAGGGGGATGAAAAGGGCTTGTACTTCTGCTTGGAAACATGAGCAGCTTGTGACTGCATTACCTCTACTGCTGTCAAAGTAATAAAGATAGAAACTTAATTAAATCTATTACTGTTACCTTTCTTTGCAGATCCTGAAGGTGCCTTGAGTAATGAAACATTAAACTGCAGGTGTTCGGAAACTGGTGTTCAGAAATGCATCTTGCTAACAACCAATACTTGTGTCCAAGCAGGGATTAATCTGTGGTGTAACTGAACAACTGGGAAGTTATAGGGGAAATTCTGTTTCAGGGTAGTTCCATTTCACTTTGCTTCTCCAGTAACAAGTGCTGTAATCAGTAAGACAGGCTGTAAGTACTCAAGTGAAGCTCTGTACAAGTCTCCCTCCCTGTAAATTCTTCCTGCTAATGCAGTGAAGTCATTTGTGTGGAAGTTGCTCCTGTTTGGTCACTGTAATGTGGTAATTTAGGTACATACAGACGCATTGTAAATAGAACATATTTTGGCTTAAAGGTGTAAGAGAACACTGCAGACTATGTAAGTTCCGGAAAACCTTCCACTACCGGAACAGTCCTTGTATTTTTCCTTTCCTTAGAAAGCCATATGGAGGATAAAATTATTCCCTGCTTTATATATCTGGAAAACTATTTTTTTCACTAAAGTGGACTGGTTCCACAGTCAGCTTTGCAAATGTCAGTATGCTTACCTGATGTTTAAACTAGCAAATAATTTATTATATTTGAGATTTTTCTGCTAGTGCTGGCCAAAAATTGATGAATTGATTGTTGGAGTTGAGCATTGTTGCTGATGGATGGTCATATGTTAACAAACACAGACGTAGATTATTTCAATGCACGTTTGATCACAGTTGTTCATCTGTAAAGGACAACATTTATGCTTAAAAGGGACAGTGTTTCTCGACCTCAGTATGTCTTGTGACTGGTCCAGATGGTCCAGTAGGATGTAGAAAAACCATTGCTGAAGGTGCTTATTTTGAATCGGAGAGCATAAAAATTTGAAAAATTTTCCAAATCCCATCTATATGTTTGTCTCTTTTCCTCCTCACCCTGACTTTCCTGAGTCTTACTTTTGTTCACGTATTGAGCAAAAATCCAGAATGGAATTCTTGTTCACCAGCTTACTGTTTTGTTCTTAATTGCAACTGATACTTGAAAAGAAATCCTATGGAGAAGATTGTGTGGTCATTTTGAGGTATTAGCATTTTTGTAAAGCAGTTTTGAGTATTAAAGAAAATGTTTGACATTGTTGTATAGAGTCAGGGTCTGGACAGGAGAGAGTCAAATGAAAAAAGAGCGGAAAGCTCCCTATGCATGCTTATCATGATTTTAAACCAAAACTGTTGATATTGAAAATAAGTTTTTCTGAGGTTAACTTAAGCAATTGCTGAGAGATGTTTAGCAGGCCACATGACATTTCAGCAAAGGAAGCAGCTGCACAGTGTATTACTGTTTGGATACTAAATTAGTAGCGCCAGTTTGAGGGCTAAGATTTGTCATGCCTTATGATGAGTTACCTAGGAAACAAGGACTAAACTTTCAAAAAAAAGAAGCCTTAAAGAAGATAGGAGTTGATACTTTTAGGAATACTGTTTAGCTTTGTGTTGTATACGTGCTCACAGTGCATACATGCATTTCTGACTGAAGCATCTGGAGAAAAAAAAGTTTTCTTTTTGTAGAGTCTTCATGATAGAGAAAATAGGACCTTAGATAGGTCATACTCAGAGGGGGTTAACAATAAGAGAGATCATTTCTCTTTATGCAAGTTAGTGACTCTTCAGCTTTTTCTATGGGGACATGTAGTTCAACAGCAGATGTAGTGTTATCTGTTACTTCCAGAGTTGCTGGGGAGTAATTTGTTGTATTATTTGTGCAACTTGGTGCTATAATCTCTGGTATTGCAGTAACTGAGACTGCCTGCATCTGGGCTAATGCACAGCTTGGTTTTGTAGTATTTAGAATTATTTTTATTTATCTAATCATAGTCTTTGCATGGAGTATGATTATGATGAATGCACATAGTTTCCAATATTATAGTACTCTTGATGTCTTTTCAGACTTAGATTTCAAAGAATAAGCTATGGTACTATTCAAAATAAATTAAACTGTTTTACAGAGTTCATAACTCCAGCTACAAGAATGCGGAGCCAGGACAATCTGCTCTGCAGTACTTGGGTGATTCCAGTTTAGAAAGAAGTCTTTTGTCTGGAGGCCATACAACCTGATAGGACTGTGGGTGATAGCTTAGATAAACTATGCATGAGGATAGTGTGAAATACTGTTGAAATAATTGTAAAATTAGTAACTTGCTGCCTGTGTTCTTCTTGCTGTAACATCCGCATCATCCCTGCTTAGCTTACTGTCTAAAAAAGAAGCTGATTTCTATTGTTAGTGTATTATCTAGCCAAAAGAAGAGTGAGCGTGGCAGTAACCTGCTGCCTTTGTTATTAGTGTTGCTGAGAGCAAAGGCCTGGCTTCAGAGCTGTGCCTGCAGGTGAAGGATTGGGGGAGTTATTTATTTTAGTTTGATTTCCTGTGGATTTTTTTATGCTATGGACCAGGAGGTGAGCAGAATCAGGAATCTTTGCTGCCCAGAGCTGTCGAAGCTCCTTCTGCTGAGGTGCTCCTTGGGCTTCCTGTCTTTCTTCTCTTGCTGCTCCTTGAGACTCTTCCTGAAGTCTGTGCTTTCACTGTCTTGGTGTGGTTTATAAGGCTGTTCATGCCCTTTTCACTACAACTTTTAAATATGTAGCTCATTTTCCATAGCAGTAATCGGTTCACTGCTACCACATTTCAGTGGCTTTCCTAGCTATATGATTCACCTAATTATTAAGCTGTCTTCCTCCATCAGTCATCTTGTAAGTCAGCTAATAGCTGCTTTTTCCAGCTTTTGAGATGATTTCATGGAGACAGTGTGTGAGTAGGATGGTCAGTGCATTGGAATAGAACGAAGAGAGTTGTATTCTGTACCGAGCAGAGTGCAGAAATAGCAGTAATATGGTAGATAACTTCAGTACTAATGTGTCTGAGAAGGCTAATGCTCACAGAGGAAATGCAGTCCTATACTTAGAGGTATGTTGTGCTGAGTAGCTGCATGGAAAGTGAGTGAGAAGCTGTGAGGTCGGGCCAGTGCTGGAAGAAAATAAGGCAGATGTCGTCCCACACTTGTGTAATTTTTTTTGAGGAAGTGAACTTGATATGGCAAAACAGAGGTCTAGCGTAAGAGATTATAAAAGCTGACGACGCAACATAAAATGAGGTGAAGAGAAGTAAACCGAGTAGGTGCTTTCAAAGGGAATACAAAATAGATTTCATTAGATAACTATAATTTGCTTTAATTAGGCTGAGGTGTTATTTTCAGAAGGTTCAAGACTCTCTGGGTTATTTCACTTCTGAAGAGGAAGAAGAGACAGTGTTTGGGTACCGGTGTGAAGGCCAAGTAAGAAGGGGTTGTAAGACAGGAATGTTGTAAGTTTTACATGTGAAGAGATGCTTGATTACTGTGGTGGCAGGGCTGTGCAGACACTTAAAAATACGTAGGGATGCAGAAATTCCCGAATCACGGGCCTGAAGGAACAAAGACAAAAAGCACCAATGGTCGCATCTTCATCTATGCAAGATGAAGGATTCCTTAATTTTTTTTGAAAAGGAGGAGGTTTGGATTAGAGCCAGAAGTTCTTGGTGCTAAACTCTCATTTCCTCTCTTATGTACCATAAGTAAAAAATAGCAAGTTCCTCTTCAGTTCCAGTGGATGTAAAAGACACGCTGGCTTCACACAGCATGTTGAAGATTTCTATTGTTTCTTTAAAAAATGAAGAAAGATAATCCAAATGCATCAGTTTTCACTCTCTAGTGCTAAGTCCTTTTGTCTTTCTGAAAGAAAAGAAGAAAGTGCCTTGCTGGATGCATAGCTGATCGGAAGTTATGTATCACCCAGTAGGAGCCATTCAAAGCCTTCCGACTCTTAACGCCAGTTATTTCCTGGGTGCCTTGTGAGGTATGCATGAGTTTTAGAAGGGAGATGGGAGAAACTCACCAGCTGGCTGGGAGCTGTTAGGAATAGAGAAGGTGAGAGGTGCTAACCCATGGGTGTCCAGCCTTTTTGGCTTACCTGGGCTGTACTGAATGAAGAATTGTTTAGGGCTGCATTTATGAAGGTTGCTCTGAAAGTAATGCCTCCTAATTGTTTTCATGGAAACTGCATCAGATACAGACATCATAGTAGCACTACGTAATAGAGCAGATTCTCAGCTACAAAACAGTCTTTTTCAACACAGTCACCAACATTAGTTATGCATTTTCACCAGCCATGAATAAGAGCCTGCATGCCACGCTCATGACAGTATGTGCTGAAGAGGTAACCTGCTGTTGCCACTGGTGAAACATACCATCTACTGCTTTACTGTGCTCACATCCACTGTTCGCCCTCCATAAGTGTGTTCAACAAGTGTCAGTGAATGCAGTTTTTTCAGCACGGAAGAGTTCATTTCCACATCTCTGCTTTATACACACCTCCAAGTCAGATGCCATTTTTTCAGACCTCCCCTCTGCTGCCATCTGTCATGTGGCAACAAGATGTAAGAGAATTTTGGCAGGAAGGTTCAACCTCTACTGCTATACCACTGACATCTGTCTCTGACATTGTAGGCCAATATAATAAAATAGGAGGCATTACTTTCAAAGCAGCCCTTGTAAAATATATAATATAGTTAATGCATATAAACAACAAAACTTTAATTTTTAATGTGTTTTTCTTATATAAAAAAGAGAGCAACAAAAGCATAAAACTGGTGGGTGATGCAAACTTGTTTTTGTGCAACTGGTTCAACAGCAGTAGTTGCCATTCTTAGCTTTCAAGCTTTTCATCAGATTTTTGATGGAATTTTACTCTTCCTGCGCTTTATCCTTGAAAACAGTTGTTCACAAATGTGCATACTGCCAAGAAATGATAACATGAGTAAGACGTGACGGTGAAGTGAGGGCAGTTTCTCTCTGGTAAGATAAGTCTTACAAGAGTATGATAAAGAGACCTGATCAAATTTTTTTATTGCAATTCTATAGATTCTGTTTGAAATTTCACAAGTAATGTGTTCGTCAACTGAAAATTGAGTCTCAAATATACCAGAAAATTGATGATTTTTTTTGTCCATCTTGAAACTTATTCTCAGATTCCTTTATCAAAAGGGAAAGCACAGCTGCATGTGTTTTTTATTCACAGGACTGCATTTAACCAATGTATCAAAATGCTTAAAATTATTTGCCACAACTTGAGTAAGCACTGCATCCTCCCTGTGCTCTGGTTTCAGCCTATATAGGATTAATAGCATACTGATGTTTGGTTATTGGTGAATGATGGTTGAGTGCCCAGGGAAGTGTGACTGGGCTGCCACAATGGTGTGGGGCAGGGGGCAGGCTGCATTGTGAGCTGTGCCAGACAGTGTATGGCACACAGGTTGAACTTGCCTGTGCTAACCGATGTGCTTGTCTGTATCCTGCTGCAACCCTGAAATCAGGATTGCTGGAAGGCAGGTGATAGTGGAGGCAGAGAGGGATCTGGTGCAACTGAAGGACTGCAGGTGTACAGCATTCAGTGCTTGGGTCCGGGTTCCTGCTGTAGGTGTCTCCCAAGTCCTCTTCAGGAATGTGGCAAAGTTTATTTTATGATACAACTGTTGATTGCAGTGCCAGAGTGCAGCTTAGGACAGTCAATCAAAATGTGTGTGGTCTGAGTTATTTCTCTTCTCAGCCTGGGACTGCAAGTCTTTGTCTTCCAACTGTTACAAGAGTTGGCCTTGTTGCCAGGCTGAGGAGGGACATGGTATTTGCCCGCTGCTCAGAAATGAACCCCTTTCACAGCAGAGACCACAAGCTTTTTGAGCCTGCCTTAACACAACACAATACTTAAGACATAGACAGAACAGAGAAATGTAAATCTTAGCTCTTGCATACGTGAACTGTGTGTGCATTTTACAGTAAACAGACCATGTAACAGACCATACCTGAAGTATTCCCTAGCCATTTCTGCAATTTGTAACTGGTCTAGGTTGGCTGAATTAACATTATCAGTCCCTTTAGCAGTGTCAAGGCCTTGAGGTTTTGTATTTCAGTGTTGTTAAGGTAGGGATTGGATATTTGACTGGAAACTTATCTACCTTGCAAGGATAGCTTATTTAAGGACCTGGGATAAACGCCTTTCTAGGGTATATAGTGATAGGGCAAGGGATAATGATTTTAAACTGAAACAAGGTAGATTTAGATTAGATATTAGGATGAAATTTGCTTCTATGACCGAGGTGAGATGCCATTTTTAGGATGTCAGTCTTTGCTTCATTTTCCCAAAGGAGCTAAGGTGGTAGCTGACATCGTAAAATGCTTCTTAGTTAAATATGACTTAACTGTTTGGACCTCTGTGTCATCTTCAAGTGAGGGTCAACACTGTGGACTCTCTGTGTCACTTAAGCATTACTTCCACATCAGAATCTTGAATTTCCTACTTGCAGTCTGGCTTGATTAATGCTGACCATGGCTATTGGCAATACTGTTTCTGTCTGCTCTGTAGTTTTCATATCTAACTTGCAATGTGCCTCTCAGAGGAGGTCTTTTAATTTCATCTTTCTTTACCCTCAATCTGTGTAGACTTTTCTCCAGTTACTGCACAAAAGATCAGCTGAGCTGCTCCTTCCTCTGGCATCAGTAGAATTTTCCAGCATAAGTCTCTCATCTATAAGTGGATCAAGATGTTTAAAATGCAGCTCCCTGAGTGGATTAAAGAACTCAAGCATGGGTAATAAGATCATACCTTTCACTGCAGTAATGTCAATTCAGATCAATCCAGGACATTAGTGGCTGGGAGTTACCATTTCAACTAAATCGACTAAGTATGGTTACAAACTCACATCATAAATTTTTTTCTGGACAGGATGGGGAGCTTGTGAACAGTGGAGTGAACATTGCAAGCAGTGACTGGCCATTTCAGAGAACAGGAAGATATGCATCTGTTTTTAACTTGGTCAGGTTTTGAGATATTTGGTAGAAATATATTGTAGTGTGGTAGAATTTCCTGTTTTACCTTTTTAGAGAAAAAGAGTGATATTTGCAGGGGAGACAGAAACTGGGACCTGTATTGAAGGACAGATATGCTATTACTTTTTTTTTCTTTAGTTAAGCCATTCCTTTTTTTCCTGGTAGTAGTTGGTAATGCAGACTTTGATGTGTAGTGTCCTAAAATAAACTTCAGTATTTGGAAAGTAAATCTGTTAACTAGAACAATTAATGATTACGTATTTGGACCTTTTTAAATATATTTCAGATGTTTTTTCTGAAAGAGCATTGCAAAGGTTCTGATTGTTCTTATCTCTCTTCCCTTACTTTCAAGGAAAACTTTTTCAAGCAAATTATAATGGAAACTAGCATTTACTCATAGCCTGGTATAGAGAAACAGACACTGTGTAGCATCATTATGGTTTTGAGCAAGAGACTAAACAGAAGAGAATCTATTTCCTCTTAATTATTAACTGTTGCTTCAGCTGGAGCCCTGTGTTGCATACTGGTTCTCTCATCTATGTATGTTATTGTAACAGGACTAATACTTAAGATTTTCAGGCCAAGGATGATGAATAGATGACCTAATTACCAGATTTCTTGTCTGCCCAATATGAGGTTCAGAGTTGTGAGTATTTAACATGAATGGAAATGAACTTCAGTACAGCAATGCTGAATAAGCACATATCAATGTTCACTCTGCTTCTTTGTGGTCAGCTACAAAATCCATGGCCTTATGCAAGTACTTAAGCATGTGATTACCTCATGGGTTTTGTAGCTGACCTCACAGAAAAGCAGTGTGAACACTGACACAAACTTTCAACTTCGGCACCCGCATATAGATAGGATTCTTTCATTTCTGTTAATAAAATGAATTTGGGGAAATAAAGAATCAGTGTACTGTGACAAATATCTTAAAAAGGATCCTTAAGCATCTGGAGAACAAAGGGAGAAACCCAACATATGCAGGGCAACTATGAGAGCTGCGTTGAGGGTTTAGTAAGTGATGGGCTGAGGGTCCTACGTGTAGAAGATGCCATGCAAGCAAGTTCCAAGCTAAGCTGTAGTGTTATGATTTGAGGTATAATGACTGCATAGGCAGCTTAAGAGCCAAGATGATCTCTTCTATGTGTGGTACTGTCTGGAGGAGTAATGTTTATGTAGTCTTGCCCATGGCTGCCACTAGCTGCTAAATTTCTGGCATTGGTCTGAATCAATGTTTTGAATGCTATATAATGTTGAATGGCCCTTGCTGGAAAGTCAGTGCAGGTTTTCCTCCTAGTGTGCTTGAATGCAAGAGGTCTGAATTATAAAAAAACATTTTCTTTTTAAGGGCTGAAAGCCAGTGCTTGAAGCATTTGTAAAAGAGCATAAGGTTCTTTAGAACATCTCAGAATTAGGGTTTAAAGAAATAATATGGTAAAAGTCAATATTACATCTTACTCAAAAAAAAAAAAAAATAGTAGCTCTCTTCCAGAAGGGAGGTTGCTTTTTTTAAATGGCCAAATTTTCTTTTCACCAACTTTATTTCTTCTGTTAATTATTCTGTTCCCTTAGTAAGCCCAAATGCCTCTTTACCAGAGAGCATCTCTTGCTATTTTAACAGTTGGAATAGTGTCAAATCCGTTTTGTTAAGTCATTTGCTTGGTATTGCTGAAGAAGCTGAGAACATCCTCACAAAATTTGAGTGAATTTTTGTTCTCAGTCTCGCTACTTTATGTTAAAATAAGGATAGAATAGAATGGTTCAGTTTGGATGAACCTTGAAAGATTATAAAGTCCAACTGCCTGACTTATTCAGGGCTAACCAAAAGTTAAAGCCCATTAATGAGGGCATTCTCCAAACACATTTTGAGTGCTGATAGGTTCGTGGAACTTCAACCACCTCTATAGGAATCCTCTCCCAGTGTCTGTCCACCCTTGTGGCACAGATATAGGTCAGAAAAGTGGAAGGAATAGGAAATTTGGACATCTTCCTTGTCACAGTTCTCGCTGACTCTTCCTATTCTCTCCAGAAAATTCAGTAGCATTAGGAAACACATTACTCATTTTCCTTGCCTTTGTGGTAGTGTCTGTCTTATGTCTTACATTTTCTGCTTCATTCTGTTTTGTTCTTCCTTTACCTCCAGAAAGGAAAGCCTTCACAGAGTACTCAATGCATGTGTGATGCTGTCGTGCTGGATTGGCTATGCCAGCACTAGGTCTGCTTTTTATTTAGTCTTGCATCCCTGCCAGTGAATTCTGAGGCTGAGGAGCCACTGCCATAAAATACTGAAGGTATACATTACGTTGACAGTGGTTCTGTTGATGTAGTGATTATTTTAGTTCTGGATAATGGCTGACATAATGCTGTAAGTTTTATGCTACAGGTTGAATATGGCTTCTGGCTGGTTTTGCCTTCCTCTTTGTATGGCAAAGTAAAATTATTTAACTGGATGCAGTAGCTGTTTCGCAGCATGATTTTGCTGAGTACTGGAAAAGGGAAACTAGTTAATAAAGAATGTCTGCCTCGTACTTAAGTGTGAACAGGTGCAGAAAATGAAATGATTGTTTGGAATATGTATGTATCCTTAAGCACTGACTTGCCTGTGCAGATTCGTTCTCATTTCACTGAGTTTTATGTTAATGTAAGCCAGCAGAGGTCAGTATCTTCATTGCTGGAATTAACAGCAGGACTTGTTTTGTAGTGTTTTGTACTTCTGCTTAAGAGGCAGTGACATAAATTGGTATATTTTATTTTTTTGTCAATAAGATAGCTATGTATCTTCCAGTGGTATGTTAATGTAAGCAAGTGTCAGGCTTGGTTTGTCTTTGTCTTATTCTCTCTTGAGAGAGAATACTGTGTTTAGTGATACAGCGCTTCGTTTCGATAGATACAAAAATGGGTATAAACCCTGCACTTACCTTTGCTGGCAAAGTAAAGTACAAATGTTAAAGTGCATTTTGTCCTTGGAGTGAAAAGTGGTGCTATCTGTGGCAAGTCTTGTTCCAGGTTGGATTCTCTTCACAGCCCCACACCTTCCTCAGTAAAGCTGCGCTGCCTGTGCGCAGAAGCCTGCCCTCACTGCAGGCAGCAGTAACACACCAGGAAGCAGAGATGTGGACTTGAGATGACCTTCTTTCAGCCTGGATTGAGGCAGTTTGAACGTGAAGACAGTAGTCCTAAACAGGAGTGTGCTTGTACTGATGTGGCTTGGACCTGTACTTGGCAGTGTGAAGTTTTTCTGTGAGCCCTTCTTTTGTCAGCTCTGTTAGATTCATCTCCAGAGTTCTTTGTGTTTCATATCTGAAGAAAAACACTTTCTCTTTAAAACTCATTTTTGTAAATATATTAATAATTTGTAATTCTTTGTATTATTGTTTCCATATTGAACACGCCCCACAAAAAATGTTTTCCAGATCAAGTTGTGGGGCTTTTTTTGTGGTGTTGAGTTGCCTTTTTTCCCCTTTAAATTCTTATAGTCTTATTTTCTATTTCTTTCTGCTCCCAAAGACTGACTTTCTCATATTTTACCAGTTCTCAATTCTACTCTGATAAACTTTGAATTGGGTTGGGAAATTTTATTCTTCTTCCACTTCTATTCTGTTGCAGATTTTGACTTGAACTATTTTTGGCATTGGAGCAAGTTTACGGACTACGTGCAGTGTGTCCTGACCTTCACTGGTGTCACCGGTTACATCACTTATCTCTGGCTTGATTCATCTCTCTTTGTGGAAACATTGGGTTTCCTTGCAGTTTTCACAGAGGCTATGTTAGGCGTTCCTCAACTCTACCGTAACTACCAGAATAGGTCCACAGAAGGAATGAGGTATGGTGTTTGTCTTAAATAAAGCAAATAAGTATGTGCATGTGTGCTTAGGTAATTATTTTTGTAGTGTGAGAATGCTTTTCTGTGCAGGGTAATGCCAACTTTCTAAATTTTAATTGAAAATACAGCAGTTATTGGAGTATATCCTCTGTCAGTTTAAACTGGTGCAGCACTGCTGTAGGCAGTGAGAGCTCATTTATATCCCCAAGATCTGACCCATTGTTCAGGCCTGTCTGGACAGTTCCTAGATAGAATATGCTTTATTAAAATAATTTGTAGAGCTACTGTTGTTGCCATTAGAAATGGTCTGAAGGGGTCCTCTGTATCAAAAGTACTGAAGATAAAGTCTGCAGCTAGTAACTCTTGTTGTAACTCATGTGCTCATTGCTTTTTCTTAGAAATTTACTCAACTCTTTTCTGCAATACATTATTAGTGTTAGTAGTAAATAACATTGGTATTTTTATGTAAAAACTTGTATCTGATGTTTAAAAGAGCTCAAACATAGGAAGATTATTCATGTAACCAAGTGTGGGATAGAAGACTGTATTCTTAGGCCCACTGTAGAGACCTTGACCTAGATTATTATTTCACACCGTTTATTGTATATATCAGTATTAACACTTAGGTTTCCAAATCGCAAATGCAACATGTAAAGCTTTTGCAGAGAGAAACAGTTCGCCACACTGCATCAATGCACTGGTCTGTAGAAACAGTACAGCAAGAAATTCAATTCAGGAAGTGCTTTGGTCACTAGTGATTCTTCTCTTTCACTGCTTTGAAACAGTTCCTCTTTCATTGACTTTAAACTTGCTGACATAATTTTTACTTTGAATACAAATAATCACGCCTACCTCCTTCAAACCAAAGCAGTTATGTCTGTTGACACTATTCCTTTTGCTTGTTTGGCTTGGAGACACTTATGTTAGCTAGGTAAGTTCTTTTCCAACTTGAAATGTTTTTGAGAGAACGTTTAGAAATCTGCTTTGATGCTCAAGGCATTTTCTTACTGGGAACTCTTTTGGCATAGAGTCAGGATTTCCTTCCAAAATATTTGGGTATTTTGCATGCACACATTGCCTTGAAAAATTCGGTGCCTGTGATACCTGGAAGACAATTTACCTACTAGACCTTATTTATTCTCTGGTTTGACTTTCCCCTTTGTTTTTTATCTGTGAATCATAATGCCATATTAAGATAGCTGCTTCCAGATAATGATTTGCTTTTCCTTAGCTCCTGTTTGGGGACCTGAGCTTCTTTTTTCTAATTTCTTGTATTTGCTATTTAGTAAAATGAGGAAAAAACTTTGTGCTTCAAAGGAATGGTTTCCACATAAAGAGTTAAACACAAAATTGCATAATTCTCATCTAAAGCTGTTTTGGTAAAGACCACTGTGTTCAGTCAGCAGAAGATAGTGTGAAGATAGTGTAAAAGCTCTCATTCCCTTGCCATCAAACAGGACTAGGTGTAAGGATAGCCACCCTCCTTATCTGCTGTACTTGCAGATTTTCCCCTTGGATTCTACTCCCAGAGCAGTACTTTGCATACTACTGGATACTGATGAGTGTGGGTACTGATAAGACAGTATACGGCTTGTACTGCTACTTCACTGCTGCTGGAGTATGTTCATGCAAATGCAGTTGTTCATATCTTTTTTCAGGTCACACTGCAGCTTCATATGTTTTGCAAGAACCACATATACTTTCTAGCACTATGTAATCCTGAGTTGATTTGGTGGTCTGGAAGCATTATCAGGCTGTTCCTACTGTGACAATGACTTCTGCTAATGTTTTACTTTCTGTTGAAGGAGCTGTTGTTTCTTCTGATTTTCCTTTCCTGTGCCTACTTCTCTATTTAAAAGCATGTCAGAGAAGAGACCCCAATCTTGGAAATGCTGAAGTAAGCATCTAGCGGTCCAGCCATGCAACTCATAGAACTGAATTTATGAACTTCGATAGGTATTTACCCCTGGTAAATACCAGGGATTTACCAGGGGCTAATTGATGCCCACAGGGATATATTTACTACTCCATGCAGAAATAGTTTACTCTGTCAGAAACAACTGAGCTTGTGATGTTTGCCTGTCAACTGGGCCATAATGGACAGCTGTCAGATAGCCTCTTAGCTGGCCTCAGTGGCAAAGAGAAATAAGAAGTTTCAAGTATCTTTGACATTAAGTTTAATGGAGAGAGCAGTAAGAATTAAGCTGATTTAGCCTATTAAGTCTATTTAGTGACCTTTTGGACTGTGGTAACTTCCTAAATCACAGTAATTCAGTTACCTGTAGTGTGTAAGTGGAGCCCATGTCTCTGAAAAAACATCACAGTTTAATAGGGTCAGAGAAGGGGTTCTTTTTAAGGTTCTCATGGTCTGACTAAGGAAAACAGAAACAATCATCTGTCTGTGAAGTAGGACTGAATGGGACATAACATATGTTAAGTCTATTTCTATTTTAGCAGAAGTAAACAGTCAAAATAGGAATGGAAAATAAAGTTACAGTATGTGGTCACATCTGAACAAGGTATCCTGCCAGACTTTGCAGATATGATGTTTCTGAAAAAAAAAGTGTCGAATAACACTATGGACTCCCCATCCCAATCACTCCTATATGTTTAAAATAGAAGTTGAGGATATCTAATGCAAAGCAAACTAAAACCACCTTCACCCCATCTATCCACTTCTACATCTTCTGGGTCTGCACAAGGGTAGGTTTACTCTATGGTAGTCTGTTTTCCATTTCTGTCTGCTGCCCTGTGCTACTATGCTCTGGAATGATAATTGCCCTTCATTGAAAGCTTTTCACAAAAGGTCATTAAAGTCACTTGTCATTGACCCTCTTTAACAGTCAACTGCTGCTCCAACTCCGTGGAGCTATGGTTTGTTTTCAGCCAGTGCTTGGAGTTTCAGAGCCACTGGATGATAAAAACTCCCCAGGTCCAGGAAAGGGAGAATTGGCAGTAGGACTGAACTGGACTGCATATTGCAGAGTCTCAGAAGCCACAGTACAGTGATAGCCAAATCTGTCCAGCCGTGGTTAGCTTGGAGGTTTGTGGTTCCAGTAAGGAAGGCCTTCTTTCAGTGGTTGATTAGCTTATGGGTGTGCGTTTTTGTCTCTTGGCAGCTGCTCCCTATGCAGGAGACGGCATGTATGACCATAGCTCAGGGCCATTCATGTAGCTAGGGGGTTGGACAGACAGAACCAGGGGAAGGGCTGTGGTCTCCCTCTTCTTGTTGTTGTGTTTCAGCCTTCTTGGAAGGAACCTCCTTCCTATGTATCCTTCATCAAGATTCTCTGATACTGGGTAAAAGGCTCAACACTTTGACACACTGAGACAGCCAGCACAGTCAATTACTGTCTTCCTGTTCATATGAGCCTGTCTTGAGAAGACTGAATCAGGTTATTGTGCTGTGTTGGTCACTGTGATTATCTTGTTTTTTTAAAAAAATGTAAGTCACTGAAGAAGAAACAATTAGCCTTTATTGTCTCACAAGCAGATGGAGCCAAGAGTTGCCAATCTTAATACTTTTCCATTTGAAACTCTTTATGAGACATGCTGTAGCTGTAAGCTAGTTCCAAGGAAGCATTTATCTGAAATGTATCCAGTAAAATAGATGCAGTGTGAAGGGACATAAAGAAATCATATGAAATGTATATCTTGTAATATTATTTCCTCTTCTCTGCTATGGATAATATAAAAAGTAGTAGTTGACAATATTTCTTGGGGAGATAAAATTTTGTTGTAGGGTGCTTTTATTCAGTACTTCTCTATAGCTTTCTCCTTTATGACATGTGCAGTTCTTTATATCATTTTGTAAAGGAAGCTTTTGACTTCTGAGGACAGTGTTTGTCCCAGAAACAAATCCTTTCTTTATAGAAATTCTGCAAAGGTTAATGTGAGCTGCTAGACTTTTTGCTTGTATTAGATTAGCAAGGTGCTGTGATGAACAGACATAGAAAACTGTATTCAGTACTAGCTAACCCAGTGTCTGGTCACCTGCTGTAATGAGACTTTGGATTTAAGCATATTGGGCAAGTGCTGTAAAAATGGCACTGATGTGTTTTTGTGTGGGTTTTTTTTTTGGTGGAAGGATTTTTTGAATAGTGAGTAGATAAAACAGCTCAAGCGTTACTTTCTTTAGAGTTCTGTTGTTTAAAAGAAAACAAAACCCTAAACTACAGGGAACGAGCAAAAGTTGTGGGTGTTTCTGCTAAGGCACAAACTTTTTTATGTTAGTTTCATAATGAATAAATTTAGTTTCATTGAAAAGAGACGACAGATGCAATCAGCACCTCTTACAGCAGTTCTGTTACATGTACATACTTTGGGGAAGTTCAGGAAAACATACTTTGGGAAAGTTCAGGAAAAGAGAGAAAATAACTGGAAAATGACATTAAAAAGTGCTAATAGGAAGGAAAATAGAGGAGGGTGCAAGCAATGGCAGTGTAGACTGTCTTCCCTGAGTTCTTGTTTTCCCTTGTCAGAACTTGCATGGATCAAAATCAAAGAAATAGGAATAGGAGATGCCTTTATGAGAATTCTGAGGTAGATGCTGTACAATGCGATGGTGACCTGAGTTGTTAAAGTACTGTGTCCCATCCAGAACTTTCACCAAGGAAAGTGCTGAAGGGAGAACCATTCTAGAGAATCTTTGGAACTGTAGCCCCCATGTGCCCCATATAGCAGAGTGTCTGCTCTTAAAGTAGTAGCTGCTTTCTACATTAAGTGGTCAAAACAGATAAGATGATGGAAGGGCCACAGAAGGGTGCAACCATTTACTTTTTTTTTTTTTAAAAAAGGCAGAATCTGTGGCTTCAAATCTACTGACCCTACTAAGAAGCAGTTTTTCATTACAGAAAGCATTGTGTTTATTCCAGTTGTGGTGGACTAAGTTACAAAAGAGCAGTTTTTAAGTGAAAAATGAGGAACTAAAAGAGAGATTTGGGATCATGGCAAATGGAAAGATTAAGGTTTAAAGTGTGAGCCAGAAAGATATTTGGTAAATGCAAAATTGGCAGCACTGAGTGCTACCAAGTGCCTTAATATGTTATTGTCTAGTTTCGCTTTTCTATTGCACATAGTCCAATTGTCTATTTTCAGCTGCTTGTATAATTTGTTGCAGTTCTGTGGCTGTATTCTTATTTTTTCCTAACTGCTTTTTCTTCTATTCAGATATTTAGCTTTCTTCATGAGTCTGCAAGAATCATTCTAATTGCTTCTGATGCTTCAGCCAGTATTCGTATGATTTTTCTGGGGAAATTTTGCTACTTCTATTGTTCTGCTTTGGTGATATATCTTCTTTCACTACTGTGGCACTCATCAGCTGGTTGCTACTGTCCTTTATATTGACCTTTATATAAAATAGGCTTTGAGGATTCTCACTCTTAGACCTTGCATATGTATCTAAGCTTGCAGGAATTTGAAGAGTAGCCAGTAAACAGTTTTCATGATAAGATGAACCAGATTTCAGTACAACTTTACCATTTCTCTCTTTACCCTTTTTCTCTTCGCCTTTTCCTCTGTGGTTCTAATGATTACCAGGAATGTCAGATTCCCTTCCTGAATTTATTTTAAAGCTGAAATGTTAAAATAAGTGTACGTACTCAGACAATTACTAATTTTTTTCTAAGTGTTATTACATCAGAAAAATAAACAGGGTTGGTCTCTCTTCGGTGCATTCAGAATGGAGACAGTCCTTTCAGCATGCAAGTAGGTGATTTGGAAATGGTTTTGTTCTGATCTCAGGAACCAAACAGCTTTGCTTCTGTTCTTCACCCACTCTTCCATTCCAGGAACCTGTTCTCTCTACCCTTAGTTTCATGTTCTTTTCCTTTCCTGTTCTGTACTCCAATTTCTTCTGACTTTCTGTGGACGCATGGTCTACAGGTGACTGTGCTGAGCTTAGCACTGTGCTCACCTCCATGCTTGCCTACCATGTTTTCTCAGAGCTGTTCTCTCAAGACTTGCAGTAATGTAATGTGGGGCTCCAAAGACTGTTCTGTGAGGCTTGTGCACTCAACACTTATAGGAATTTCAGGAACTGAATGAAGAGGAGATGGGTTAAAAAATCCCAGGAGAGAGTATGGAACCATCCTTCCCTCATGCTTCCAGCACTTTACAACAGTATGAGTGACAGTAGCCACTTCCTTTAAGCACTGCCTGGATTGTAGTATGGTGTGAATTGCTAAAGCTCTTGTGCATATTGCATGTGTCCTATCCTTTCTGCTTTCATGTCTTTCTACTTTCTCTTCCCTTAGCACCTAATCCCATCAGTTCAAGAAGCAAATTCAAAGCAAATTACTTCAAACCAAATGCATTCATCTTTTAGAAATAGTTCAAGGCTTCTTCACTGTGATAGGAATAAAACACTGTCAGCATGTCTAATCAGTGTTCTCTTCAGTTGATGCTTTTTCTCTCTCCCCTGAAAATTCGAAATAAATGAGAAAATGTACTTGTTTTATGAAAACATACAATTAATATTGGTCATGCTGTTTTCTGCTGGCAAGGAAGTTTAGTGCAAGATATTTTGCATGAAGTCAAGTCTTTCCAAGTTACAGAGGGTCAGAGTTGGTCTGAGAGGGGAAATTTTTCTAAAGATGTATTATTCCTCTGTTACCTAAAAATATGGAAACAAAACTGCTTTGATTCTTGAAAATCCAGCACCTGGATAGTTCTGCTAGAGTTCATGGCAACCCCATTGTATAAGAGGGATGAGTCATCTGTGTACATGGATGCAGAGTTATCCCCCTCAATGAAGAAGGACCAAGCAAGATTAAAAACCTGTAGATGAGGTGGAATGAGATTTTACTTGGGACACATAAATTAAGATGTGAGGTTGCAGACAGTAGTGATACCAAATGTGAAGATTTATAAAGTGAACACAGTGATGAGTGATTTAAGTAGTTAGTAGATGAACTTGAACAGCAGGGGAAAAGGGTTGGTGGCGATCCTTTTGATCGCCGAAGTCGCCTGACTCGGAGCCGTCCCGGACCGATCAGCAGCGACTGACCGCGTGGTCAAGGGGG
>JANHGO010004780.1:0-24266 GCA_024606505.1 Aquila spilogaster
CCAAGTACCCGGAAATTCGGCAGCATTAACTCTTTAACTCCCAATGCATTACATGATGTTATGTTGTGGAATACTGATGATAAAAATCATAAAACCATGACACATGTTAACATCGCATTAACTTCCAGATACACTCATTACTCCCTTTTTGTTCTATGTCATGCCTCAAGTTACTTCATATCTAAAACATGGATTTGTCCAATTTTATTTCTTTTCCTTTACTTAATAAGCTACGCCTGTAGGATAATTCAGTGCTTTTCATAGTGATGGTGTCTTATAACTTTTTTAATAAATGTCATCAGGAAACTCTACTTTTATGCCCAAGTTGTTAATTAAAAATTTAATTACAACAAAGCCAATAGCTGAGAAATTACTTTCTGCTTGCAAAACATACTCTACATAAACTCTTACTGTTTCCATTTTTTTTTTTTTTCTGTTAATACTTAGAGGGTGCTTTTTCAAGTTTCACTGAAATGCAATGATCTCTTCTATGTCCCTTGTGTTGACAAGGCACGAATTTCTCTATTTTTTTTTCTATCAAGAAGGAATGTTGCTATAAGGTGACTGCTGTTGTCTACTTTTATCTTTTACATCGCCCTGATATGTGTTCCTTCAAAGGCCTTTCTCATTTAATTGCCATTGTCTCACTACGGCTGTCATAGTTCTCAAAGACAAACTATGTTTTATCCTACTAGAATTTTAAGCAATTCAACATGAAAACTACTAGGAGATTCGAAAAATCTTAAGTGAACAGAGGTCTAAGTGCTCATAATCAGAAAAAAAAATCGTATTTGTTTAATTATGCTAAAAAAAAAAAAGAAGAAGAATCAATTTCAGTCTTGCTTACACCCTTCCTTCACAGGCTTACATCCTCTTCCACACGCTGCACGTGGAGATCTGCTCCACACGGTGCCCCATGGGCAGTGGGGGGATAGTCTTCTCCTCCATGGGCCTCTCCTGGGCTGCAGGGAACTCCTGCTCTGTGCCTGGAGCACCTTCCTCCCTTCTGTGCTGACCCTGAGACCTGCAGGGCTGTTTGTCTCTCATTTTCTCACTCCTCTCTCCCAGTACCTTTTGCACAACATTTTTTTTCCTTTCTTGCATCTACTCTCAGAGTGGCACACACTCCTTGACTCAGTTCTAGCAAGCAGTTTGTCCCTTTCGGAGCCGGACTGAGCTGAACTTTATGCAACATGACACAGCTCCCAGAGGCCACTCCTGCAGATCCACTCCTACCAAAGCCCTACCACAAAAAACCATTACAATATGACACTGAAAAGCACTTGAGAAATTGGTTAGTATTTGCTGCCTTCCACTCCAGTGTACTAATCACTAGGATTTTGCTGTGGATTTATATCAGTTGTTAGTCTGAAAGCATCACAGTATTAGGCCCACAGTAGTAATAATCTGACACAGAGGTCTGCCAAAGTTGTGTCCTTTGAAATGGAAAAAGTGAAAATATTTAAAATTGCAAATGCTTATTTTATTGACAATATCAAATATTTCCTCTAAAAGAAAGGGAAGTACTTGTGAAAAAAAGCCTTGTGATATGACATTTATTTCATGTAATACTTATTTACTTACTGGATAAGTTATTTTGATCATGACATTTATGTCTGGAGAAATGTACAGATTAGGTTTGGAATTAATTTTCAACTGTAGATAAATTAATATTACTTCTCAGGAGTTATTTGTCCTTTCTGTCTTATATTTACTTTATTCACAGTCTAAGAAGCTGTTTACAATACTTTGGTACGGATACTAAAAATAAAGTTACTTGTTCACTCAGTCCTGATCTGTCACCCTTCCTTTCCTAATGCCTAAATTATACCCTGTTATCTTAGCTTCTGTGAAGTCTTATTTTGCAATGGAGTTTGTCTCCTCTGTCCAGTAAAATAAAAATATTCCAGGAATTCTCCGTTAAACATGAATAACGTATGAAATGTACTATACATTAAAAAGGTTAAATACAATGAGCACAAACAATAAATGACAAAGTAGAATATTATAAGTGCAGGAAAAAAAACAAAACAGAAAGAAAAAGGGAAAATCCAGAATACATAGATGAAAATTTGGAAACAAGAACTTTTCTCTGATTTCCAGCATTCCCAATATTCATCCAACATTCTTTAAAACAGACAAAATAACAAATGTTAGAAAGATATTAGTGGAATTACTGTCTCAATGTGGGATCTCCACAAATTGAGAAGTATCACACATAGACAAAAATGAATGAAGAAACAGTGGGCTGTCAAGTTAAACTGCAAACTTCAATTTAACAATTGTCTATAAGGCTATATTTGCATTCAAGTTTTTAAATCATAAAAAAAAAAAAAAATTCTTGCATGACACTGATCTTATACAGATTTCTTTTTGACACAGCTCCCTTTCTAAAATCTACCATCAAAATGAATATTTGATCTCAGAGATCACCTTCCTGTTACTAAGAGTCAGTTTAAAGGGTGGAGAAGTTCAACAATTTCCATCAGATTTTTCTAAGACTGAAAACTAAAATAGTGAGATAATAAGTAGGTCGATACATAGCAAAGTTGGTATTTTCACAGACGTTTACCATTTTCAAAACTGACTGCCCTTATGTTTTGAATTTGATGAATAGGAAAATAGTGGTTTTGATTTCAGCCCTTATTTACTCCCATTCCTGTCTGAAAATCAAAATCTTAAATTATGAGAATTTATTTAAACACATTTGGAATGTTTAATGCCAGAATATGAACTTAAGCTTTCGTTGTTATTCCGCAAACCCCTCTCATGAGTTGTTCAAGTGTGGTTATAGGAATGTAATGATACCATCCAGTTCTTATTCATATCAACTTCTGTGTATTTAGGCAGTATTTTCACTTTATCCTGGCACAATGGAACTCAGCAAAAAACCTTTTGTTGGATTCAATGAGCATTTGAATTGTGTATTATATGCAGAATAGACTGCCCAGTTATCTACTTCTTACAACATCAACACTTTTTTTTTAATGCGTAGCAAGAATCATTGTTCTTGATCTCCAGATGTTAACATAAGAATATTTCATTCAGAAGAGATAAACAAAAGAGACATAACACTTCGGAGAATTAACCAGGCTCAGTTCCTCAAGTTACGGTGTTTAATAGCAATTTGAGCATTTACATGCATAGACAAGGGTATCTGATGAAAGTTTTTGCAATTGCTTCTGATGCAGTTAATTACAAAGATTAGCAAATTACTAAGTAACATCTTACAATCAGCTTCTTTTCTGTAGGAGCTGATGTTCCCATTTTTCTCAAAAACAAACATACAAACAAACAAAAACTTACTGGCGCTAAGTTATACAATCAGATGCCCCTAGTTAATCTATCATCTGTGAATTTGTAAATCAAAACTTGCATTCCGCTCCCCCAGTAGATAACACATGAATAGCCACGGCAGATCATAAAGTTGTTGGCATCATGTTATGAAACAGTATATTCAGAAGTTTGACAGTGTGTCTTTCGCTAACTTTTAGTCAGGAAATTTAATCCTGAGTTCATAATAACAACATCAGAAGAGAAACTTCTTTATTGAAAATATTTTTTTTGATTGATGGACAAGGTATTGTTGGTAAAAAAATAATGGCTTTGACATGACATCTATAATGCCAGTTGTGTCGTAATGGCTCAGAAATACTTCCAGGAAGAAGTTATGCTCACAAGGTTCTGAACTGGAGGTTGGTAGATTATAAATTAACTTGAAAGTTTATCTACATATAAAATTTTTTAACTTGAACAACATACAACCCTGACTACCCTAACTACTACTCCTGTGCAGATTCTAATCTAGCAAAATGATTTGAGATTATCAACCCATTGTTTTAAAGGATATTTTATAGTTAAAGAAATCTTAAATGCATTTCACAAATGAATCCTGAAAAAGTGTTATCTTTCCTGCTTGGAAAGGATCACCACAGAGAATGTAGAGGCTATTAACTTCTGCTTAATTGCGGCTTTTCCGAATACTGATTTAAGTGCAGTATTACACAATCTTCAGTTCAACCTGTGTAATTAGATGCTAGCTGAGCATGCAACAGGCAACCTTTTCTGGGCTGTACCAGAATACATTAAGACTTTCCAGTATAAAGTTTTTATAAATGTGCAATGCTTACACTGAGAATACCTAGGCATTTCATTATGGCTACAAGGTATTTTTACATTTTATTTTCCTGTCTCCTTCACATTTACATTATTTCTTCTTTTTACTGAATGAAATTGATTGTGCTGCCCAAGAGAAGAAATCACCAGTCCCAGTGGAGAGATGCAGACTTAGAGATGTGAGTCCTTAACTATCCTTTTACATCCTCCTATGTTCATGATTAGAATAGTAAACAGATGTAGATGTCCCATCCTATTTGAACATACTTCAAAAGGTTGTAAATGACTAATAGATGGAAGAAGCAAAAGACCTTTGCTATCTGAGTAGACAGAGATACTTCTGAGCGAAAAATGTCCTTTGGCTAGCTGTTTCCAGTAACATCATAGTTCCAGTTTATGGGAAGATCAGTAATTGCCTGACTATTGGGATTGCCTTCTCAGACTGGTTCTCCACTAGTTTTTCTGTAAAACTTAACACAGTATTTAAATTGCTTAGTAGGTCTAAGTTTTGGAAAAAAATCTTCTACATATATTTTGAGAATATTTCTAATATTTGAGAAGGGAAGTACTCTGCTGGAAAATGTTGTCTAGAATGCTAGGAAAAAAAAAGAGAGAAATATCCTGTTCTATTCATAAACCTAAACTTCCTAGAATAAACCTATAGCAAAAGTAATATACTTACAAGATAGAGACAGAATTAAATCTTTGTATAGAATATATGTCTTGGGCAGGATAGAGTTTAGAAAGTAGATGAAGGTAGATTCATAACACAAAGCTTGTAAAAACCAGTGGAAGAGAACTACTAAAAAGAACAATGTCTAAGAAGGAGAGTGTAGTTTAGAGGCAAAGAAAACTACTTTGCCACTTTTTTCCTTTTTTAAAAAATTTTTCCTTTGTTCTAAAGCTAAAAACGTATTTGGTATTCAGAACAAATATATACATAGAGAGAGAGAGAAAGAGAGGACTAAAAATAAGGGAGGCGATTTGAAAAAAAATTGAACTGGAAGCCCTCAGATTTTTTATTTCTTCATCTACATCATTTTCCCTATCATTTTTACCCACCCTTTGGGTCATTTTGCCCTTTTTATTTATTTATATATTAACTTGGGCTAGTATGCTGACTAGAAGAAGGAAAATCTTCTGCAATATGAGAGCTAACAGAAGAGGAATGTGAGTCTTCAATAAAAATAGAAAACTAACTGTAACTGTGGTTGTCAGACTTTAATTTATACTAGATATTTTCTACGTAATATTATCTGGAACCTAATTTTGAAAATGTTTGTCTTACGATGCATCTGAATTATGTTACTTGGTACATCCTCTAATTAGTGTATTTTCAACGTGTGTTGATTATTAACATTGGCAAATGTCTAGCAGTCTAACAAGGGACCTGTTAAACTGTCTAAGAACATTCTGTTTCTACAGCAACTTTGGGACAGCAGGGACTTATGTGACATGTTTTGGGTAGTAAATCTTGTAGTATGTTATAAGGACACAAACTTGAAGTATCAACTAAGCTTTTTATGAATAGAAACATGGTTTTATTTTTAGGCAACAATTCAAGGTAATTTTTATTTTGGCTGAGATAGAGCATTGTTCACACTCATTACCTATAATTAATCTATCATAGCATAAAGAGCTTCTCATGTAGAACAACAGACTCTTAATTTTTAAACACAAAGATTCTGATTTGTAATCTTTATTTGTTTTTGTTAGTTCTGCGTTATTAAGTCATTCAAAGAGTAACTTAGATTATAAAAGTCTTAAAGGAAGTTAAGCTAAAGGTGTAGGTACAGATGAGCAAATGATGTGTAGCAAAGTTTCTTAAGAGGTATATTCAATATCTAAATTTAGATCTTGCAGTATCTAACAGGGAGCTATAGGAAAGAAGGGGACAGACACTTTGGTCTGTGGTGATAGGACAAGGGGAAATGGTTTCAGACTTGAAGAGGGTAGATTTAGGTTAGATGAAAGGAAAAAGTCTTTTACAGTGAGGGTGGTGAAGCACTGAAACAGGTTGCCTGGAGATGTGGTGTATGCCCCATCCCTGGAGACTTTCAAGGCCAGACTGGACCAGGCTCTGAGCAATCTGATCTAGCTGTTCAATGCAGAGGAGTTGGACTAGATGACCTTTAATTCTGTGATTCTGTGATATGCTTAGAAATGACACCTGAAACCATCTGAATGGATATGTTTTGAATTTGTCTGATTTGTAAGGATGAGAAATGAAGGAAGAACTGTGTAAGTACAATGATGTGAAAAGATCTATCCAAAAGATACCTGCACAAAAAGCATAGATCATGAAACTGATCCTCTTGCAAGCTATATTAAGGCACATGCAAGATGAAGAGGTAATCCAAGATAGTCATCACAGTTTTACCAAGGGCAGATTGTGCCTGACCAATAGGGAGTCCTTCTATGATGGAGAGATGAAATTGGGTAAAAAATCCAACCAGTGTAATCTACCAGGATTTCTTTAAGGCCTTTGTCATAGTCCCACATGACATCCTATCTTCAAATTGGAGAGGTATGGATTTAAAGGCTGTACTATTCAGTGGATAAACAATTGGCTGGATGGCTGCAGAAAGGGACTTGTGGTCAACAGCTCTATGTCCAGGTGGAGGCCAATGATAAGCAGTGCCCCTTAGGGGTCTGTCTTTCTGTTTAATATCATTATCAGTGACATAGTGGGATTGAGTGCACTCTCATCAAGTCTGCAGATGACACCAAACCGAGTGGTGCAGTGGATATGACAGAAAGAAGGGATGCCATCCAAAGGGACCTGGACAGGCTTGAAAAGTGGGCCCATGTTAACTGAATGAGGTTTAACAAGGCCAAGTGCAAGTTGCTGCACCTGGGTCAGGGTTATCCCAGACATAAATAAAGACTGGGAGAACTATTCCATGAGTCTGTGGTTCTATAATATCTGTTCTGTGTGTGTAATACAGCAAGACAAATAGATTTCTGGGGTGTTTATGATATGAGCTGGTTTCAAAAGGAGAAACTGAGTAGAATACTAAGTCTTGGCTAGGAGTAAATAACTAGACCTAATAGATAGGGTAGACACAGTCTGTAGCAGATAGCATTCCTGTGGAGCCAGAATGCAAAACTACAGAGAACTTCATTCTGTTGGTAACTAAACTCAGGTAAGATTTGATACTAAGAATATTTGAAAGTGTTTTTAAAAGAATGTTATCCTGGGCCCTAGTAAGTATATATTTCAATGCCATTCAGGTTCTTTCTAGTGTTCTTAAGTATTACACTCCAAAGCAAAAATAACTTGGATGCAGAGGCTGTTTTACATTCCAGTGTAAAATCAGTCACTATGGAAACTACTTCAGCAATGTTAGAAAGTCATAGTTACAATTATGTTAATACCAATTCAGAAGGGACATTACATCTTCAGTCTCTTCCTATTAAATACTGCTGCAACACTATTAGGATCTGTGTGCCTGTTGTAATAGGGGTTGGATGTGTTGATTCTTTTAAATTGCATCACAACATCAATTACAGCTTAGAAGCAGATCTTTTTTTTTTTTTTTTGGCATTTCCATATACTTACACTTCATGCATCATCTGAAAGGTCAGAAGTTTCTGGTAATATCACTGCAGTGTGTTAAATGTATGAACTAGAGAAGAAATGCAAATATAATGTGAAAGCTTTATATAAATATCTGCTGTGGTTCAAGAAGCCAATTTGTTTTCAAGTAATTTTATTAATTCAACTGGGCCACACTCTTGATGTTAAATTCTGGACATTGCAGGTCTTGTACCAGGGTATTTTGTTTAAAATTTTGTTCATTTATTTCCCCCAATTTATTAAATGAACTACTGAGAATTCATACTTTGCTTCTGGCTCCAAATTGCCACAATCTTTAAAACATGTTAAATTCTGTATGATCAATTTCAAATTCTTCAGCCTTAGCTGATTTCTGATTTTTCTCCCTGGAGACAGCAAATAAAAGATTTTCTCCATGACACTTGAGTAAGATTTAGTTCTTACTATGACAAACAAAGAGCAGAGGAGAAAGTAGTGAGTGAAATAAGATTTACTATGAAAATGCTCTGACCTTAAAAAGCCTTTGGTTTTTGAAAATATATTCTGGGAAATCTCTGCTGGTTCTCCTTAGAAATCCAGCATTCTTGATTGCTGCGGTCAGAAAAAAATAAATAAAAAAGGAAAAATAAACACTTTCAAATTTGGATGAAAATGAGTGAAAATTTGCCTTTTGAAGACAAAAACATCTGTAGCAAGTCTCTAGAATTTAACCTATAATAAGACTCAAAAGAGACTCCAAATAGTTCATTATTTCCTACCTCTCCTTTCTCCAAGTCTATTCTGGTGATAGCTAACACGATTAGTAATGACTGATCATATTGCATAAATGCTTTTAGGGATCTTTTAATAATACTGCAGAACATCAGTACGAATGACAATTATGTACAAAGTTTAAATTCCCTATTACATTTCGATTATTTCACACTTTCATTTATTCGTTCCAAATAAACAGAAGCTACTGTTCTTTAGTCAACAAAGTTTTCAGGATTCCTACAATAAAACAAAGTTATCTGAAATGTTATGCCAAAACAATACAGTAGCAATATCTCTGTAGGATTTCATAGTAGCAGCCATAGCTGCTTTCTGTTTAGTGGTATGGAAGACCTGTGCTAATAATAGATTGTTTGGGCTTTGATGATTGAAGCATACCTTAAAAATCCAGCTGATCCTAAAAGTCTCAGCCTATAGAATTTGAAATACAGAACTAAACTTTTTATTAGACTTGGAAAAACCAGCAGGATTAACAGGCTCCTTTAGAATTTCACTTTAGGAAAAGCAAACTGATCAAATATTTTCAGAGTAAATATTTAAATATTCTGTGATTCTGAACTATTTACTCATTACATTCATTTTAGTTTCACCTTCTGGTGCATATTTCCACCTTAAATCTTAAAATGACTTTCATACTGATGAGTTGCTGAGTCTAACTGGCCCTTATAAAAACAGAAAGAAAATGTTGATCCTGAGAGGAACTAATAGATTTTTTCAGTTATTTCCTTGGAAATGGAAAAGAGTGTAGCCAAATTAACAGAAATGGCAGTCTTCTACAACCTCCTGGTTTGATCTCACTAGCTTGTTCCTTGATCTGTTGAAACTTGGTTAATGTCAGAATCTGTACAGAGTTGTGTGGTATGATCCTTTAAAAGTATAGCTAAACTTTCTAATGCTTACTCATTAAGCTGAGAATTTTCATTCATTATTTACTTTTTACTTGCTTTACTTTACTTAGTTTATCATTTTTTGAATGTCGTCTCTTCATTTCTGGCATCTCTTCAAGTATAGGGAAGATACAAGTAAGCATGTGCATAAAGCTAGGGTTTCTGCAGGGATTATGAAATTATAGTTGTTGAACATGCTCCTTCTTGGATGTTTTTAGGTATATATTCCACATTTTTGAGGCAATTGACAGATGTAAGCTATGTGGAATGGAGATTAATTCTTCTTTCCTTCAACAATCTGTAGGGACTGACTTTTTAAGTAGGCATGACTTATTTCATCTTCTCCAGGCATGTTTCTTCACCAGGAACTGCTGAAAATAACTTTTATCTTTTCACAGGCTTTCTGTTAATTCTCTGTTTATATGTCCTGGTCTAAATGTTCTATCTGTGAAATTTTCATTCCCCAAGAGTCCTTGTAAAATACAGTGGGGAGGGGAGGTGGGGGGGGGAAAGATTTATTAAGATTTATTTACTTTAACATAGATGCCTGGTTAGCATACACCAGAGATAAAGGGAGAACTTAGATTTGTCAAGTGATGACTATAATAAATCTTGTCAGTACTTCTAGAATGTTCTTGTAAAACTTGTGCAGTGAATGGACTGAACACCAAGTTCTGATATTATAATTAGAGATATTTATGACAGACAACTTTTGTTCAGAAACTTTCATAACACTGGCATTTGCATTAAAAAGTTCTCATAGTTCTCATCACTTTCCAATATCAGCCAGCAATAATCAACAAATCAACTCAGTTTGAGAATGGTCCAAGTAACATTGTAGTATTTGACCAAATACTTCAGATTCTTCAGATCCTATTTTTTTTTAAATTGACAGAAGACAGAAGAATGTCAGATACAAAACTTACCCAAAATTCCATCTAGTAACTTCATGAATGTAATGGCAAGTACTCTGAAAAAAGGTACTTCTCAAAATGGCCCCGTTCATTTGCAGCTTATGTTGGCTTGTTGTCTGCATGCATGTAGCTCTGCAATCTCTTGTTTGTACTGTGTTTCTCTGAAAATTTGTATCTATTTAAGCAGATATGCCTAACTTAAATGTATGTGTTCCACTTTTATCTTAAAGTAATATCAGAAAGAAATTGACTGAGATTTACTTCATTTCTCTTAGTGTAAGCTCAGATTTGTAAATAAAATATCTTCATGAGTCCAGATCAGAACTTACATATTCTATTAGAACATATCAAAAACATTTTCTGAATTGAAATCTGAAGATCTACATGTTCCTACTGCCATATTCAGAGAAATAATACTTTTTAGCTCCCCTCTAGGATTAACAGGATAGAGGACAGTAATAAAATACCCTTTCAAATTTTGAGACTGAAGACCTAGAAATGTTGAGGATACAGACCGTATCCATAAAGTATGACAGCTCATTTGGCTTAGTCAAGCCAATTTATATATATATTTTTTGTTTTGCTGCCTAGAAAGAAATAGTAATTGTTTGGTATGTCCTAGATTTGACAGGGAGCAGTCAGCATGTCTATCTTCTACTCCTAGCCATAAAATAGGATTGGGATCTTTTGCTGACAAGACAAATTTATGGAAGTTCTATGGATGGAGAGGGAGTGGAGTGAGTACTGGATTGTCCTGCAATAAGTCCTATCTTTAAGTGGACCCCCAAAATGACTTGAGTTGAGACCCTTTATCAGGTCATCAAAGATGCTTTATAAAGCATAAAAAGAGGAGTTATCAACTGTGTAAACCTTACATATTTAATGACTCTACTTTCTTGTCTGTTTATCTGTAAGGTGTACTTTTTCATAAAAAGAGCTTGGTCAGCTTTACAAGACTAGAGTGTGAGATTGTGGGATCATTTCTTGAAGCTCTGTGCTCCCATAAAGTTCTGTGCTTCCACTGGAGCTATGTAAATTATAAAGCAGTCTTGATAATCCAGGGTGTTAAGGACCAAGCCTGCCTTCTCAGAATCTGGAAAGACAATCAGAATAGATCTAGGCTGTATCTACTCAAAATATCAAGTTCTTAAGAGCTCTACCATTGTCTTTCATTTTTCTGTCTCCTATGCCTTATTACTACCGAACAGGAACAGAGTATGATATATATCCAGATTCCACTTTTATTTCAAGCATAAATTTCTATGCTGCTTATTTTCTCAGTTGAGTACAGTTGTTGCATGCTTGAATTAGCTAATAGAAAAAAATGAGTTAATACAGTTAGTCTCACCAGTACCACCTGCCAGTTTCGCTCCTGCAGCACAAATCAGATATGCTAAGTAGGCAAGCAAGAGATTTCTCGCTGCACGCATAAACCTGCAGCAGTGCATTCCTAATAAAGCTGCTGGCCAGTGACACGTGGCATGAATGACAGATAAATTGGTAGTGGTTTACAAGCCTACTGTGTACTGTTTTCTGAAAATTGGCTGTAAAGCCAGAAGGTTCTGCTTTGGTATTCTGTGATACAGTTCCTGTATATCTATAGGGTTTTCTGTTCTTCAGAGGCAAGTGAACAGTCTCTGGAACACTGGTGCTGGGTCATCAGCTGCTCATCTGAGTGAGGAAATAAAAAGACAGGATGCTTTAAAGTGAAAAGAAATAGCTTTTGACAATCCACTGTTGTGGAACACCAAAAATCTGTCATTCATATGATTCCTACAGACTGACCAAAAAAAAGCTAGTTAAATCCCCAAATGAGCCTTGACTATTATATTGATGGGCTCGGGATCTGTTTGTGATTTTTTTACATATTCCTGAAGTAAAAAAAAAAAAAAAAAGATGCAAGCAGTGTCTACCCTTCCTGAAAACAGATGATCACCTCATATTAAGGGTCTTTCTGTTATAAAAAGTTTTCCTACTGCAACATTCTGCAGCATTACAGATTGCCTATTATTTCTTCAAAAATCATTTGAACATGCTATTATCCTTTTTGCGCTCAGAAATGTCAATAATTTTCTATTGCTTCCCTGTGAAAGTCGATACTGAATTAGATAGTGGTATCTTTTAATTTTGTTCAGTTTTAAAGCATTCTATTTTAAAGTTTGAATTACTGGAAACAAGTGCTTATTCTCTTTCAAGGTATCTGCCAAGAAGGTGGGATATCTTACAGTAAACTTTCTGGCACAGTGATTAAATGATTGTGGCAGTGTGAAGGGATTAAGAAGATACTTTGCTTTTATTTCATATTTGAAAACAACATGTAGAGGGTCAGAAATCCATTTAGCTGAAATTCAACAACTGTTCCCCTCTTCTTGGCTCCTGTGAGGCCCCATGTGGAGTACTGAGTCCAGGCCTGGGGCTCCCAGCACAAGAAAGACGCGGAGCTCTTGGAATGGATCCAGAAGAGGGCCACTAAGATGGTCAGAGGGCTAGAGCATCACTCCTATGAGGAAAGGCTGAGGGAACTGAGCTTGTTTAGCTTGGAGAAGAGAAGGCTCTGGGGAGACCTCATTGTGGTCTTCCAGTACTTGAAGGGAGTGTATAAATAGGAGGGGGAATAACTGTTTACATGGGTTGATAGTGATAGGACAAGGGGGAATGATTTTAAACTAAGACAGGGGAAATTTAGGTTAGATGTTAGGAGGAAGTTTTTCACTCAGAGGGTTGTGATGCACTGGAACAGGTTGCCCAAAGAGGCTGTGGATGCCCCATCCCTGGAGGCATTCAAGGGAAGGTTGGATGCGGCTCTGGGCAGCCTGGTCTAGTAGTGGGTGACCCTCCCCACAGCAGTGGGCTTGAAACTAGATGATCTTTGAGGTCCTTTTCTATTCAGGCCATTCTTTGATTCTATGATTTTTTTGACAGCTTGTTGCAAAGTGCTGTAAAATAAACAAACAAACATACAAAAACAAACAAAAAAAAACAGAGGGAGAATAGGGCCTTAATTTGAGAATTGGCAGTGACAGATTTCATAGGTTCCCTACTTCTATGTAGCCAGTCTTTACTTATTCCTGCCTAATTCAAAGTTACCTCATTTATAAATGACATGGAAACTGCCCAGTCTGGGGTGTCATAAGCCAACTGCATTTCATTTTATTTTGCTTCTCCAAACTTTCACTTTTCCAGTGGAAAACCACCTTCCTCCATGCTCTAATACAGTTTGCAGCACTAGAATTTCCTGATGCAGCAATGAGTAGGCAGCTGCTTATACCTGTGTTGTTCTTAAACTGCCAGGGCTACACTCAGAACAGAACATTTGCTTTCCTAATCACTCTGCATATTTCTTTTCTCGCCTTTTTAACAGTTCACTGCTTCACATCTAGCCAATGTATCTTCAGAAAGCTTTTGAAAGCATCTTAAATTGCAAAATGCTTTCAGCAATGTTCAAACTTTAGAACATCCTGGACTGTAGCTTTGTCAGATCAGAAACTGAAAATGCCATCATGCCATTAAAGCATTTCATTGTATTTGAATTGATACAGCTTTTGAAGGAAAGTCACAGTGCTACCTATAAAAGTGTGTATCTACCTTGTGAGAGATGGCAGCTCTTATTGCTACTGTCTGATTCCACTGCTTTTACTTGCTTGTATTAGCTGCAGATCATAAGCTTGTGATAAATAAAAAATGAAAAATAAATTCACATTATGAGGTGCATTTCAAGTAACCCTGATGAGGAAGAACAAAACCATTCAGAAGACTCACATTATTTTTCTTTTTCCCCCATGACTGAATGCTTGTGACTGTAAAGGTCAAAGGATTTGGAAACTCAAAGCTAAAAATCCTGTATTCATTTACCATACTATGTTTGATAATCTTATGAGCAAGTGAATCCACACTATTGTTGAATTATTATTATTATTTTTTTTTTTTTATTGAAACAGAGTGCTGGTACTATTTGTATTAGAGAATTAGATTTATTCAACTGCTTGGGATAAGAAGATACATATTTTGCTTTGGAATTGCATATATCTGACTTCTGAATTACTGGGATTTTAAAGCAATCGTTTAGTTAATTTTAAAGTAAATAACTTCCAACTTCTTGCAGGTACTAATTCCTCAGTTTTACAATCTTGCATATTTCACTTAATGTTGTTTTGTACATGCAAAGTAAAATGAGCAATAACTGAATTTACCATTTTATACTTTATCTTTGTATCAGCACTGAGATCCACAAGAGAATCCTGAAAGTGTTTGTGAAACTGGCATACCTATCTAATAGGGACAGTATAGAATTGCACCTGAAATGATCAAACAACTCTGAAAACAGCCTCAGGCACATTGTGTTGCAGTCACCTAATGCTGGTGAATTGTGTACAGAGGAAGATATAAGGTATTGTGTGCTATGATTTTTGGCATCTTTGAAAAGAAACATGGCAGGACCTGCTCTATACCAGGAAATAAATAGTATGCTCACACTCATTCAGAGTAACGATGAAAGTAAATGAGTGAAGTGATAACTCCCTCTTTTATCACTCCCACCTTCTGGCAAGCTCTGAATCAGGTTCTCCATGAATCACACATGCTATCTTTGTATTAGTAACCCAGATGGATATTTTTCACAGTGAATTTTCTTGTTTTCTGAATCCATGTATGATTCTGTCATCATCTACAGTTACATGCTGAATGAAGAAGTACATCTTTTATTTTCACCCTGTTAGTTATCCTGATGTTCTCTTTTTCTCATACTTGGAAAAAAAACAATCAGTAATCATACCTTCTTCAGGTTATTTTCTTGCTCCTATGTTTTTCCTCTGTCATCTTTTTACTTGGCAAGAATCTTGTCCCTTTAGTAGCTCTTTGTAGAAAAACATTAAGGAGCCTTGTCACTCCATTGATTCTTAATATTCAATGTATTTTTGACTGCTTTCCACTGCAAGTGAAACATAAAAATGTGATAGTTTTACAAGGCAGGTGAACAGGGAGGTAATTTATGATCATGTTTGTGCACATTATTTGCTGTGTTAGTTACAGTCCTGAGACGTTATCTAGCATTTATACTATGATGGATAGGGATTAATATGAGGAATTTACAAGAAAAATATGAGGAGAGTTTTGGAATTCATGCAAACACCCCGTCTGAATATTGTTACATTCTAATGTTTCTTGCTGTGACCTGTCATTGTGTTAGCTGTTTGTGGAGGGTCAATGAAATTTACAGGATTTAACTCCTAGGAATAGCACACAGCTAGACTGAAATGTATTAATATGTCATTGATTAGCTGCAGATACTAAGAAACACACAAATCTCAGGATTGTTTTAAGAGCTGTAGATAAAATTGGCCAAATTATTCTAATAGGAACATTGTTTCTCATGTGAAGGTTGAGGTAGAATCAGGGATAATATAATCAGAAGTTTGTATACAAACTGTATTAAATTTGTAAGATTTACTGCTTAGCACATGAGTCCTCTATGGATTTGGTTTTATTGAATATCTATACATTGATTAAGCTTTTATTAAAGGTTTTTTTTTTTGTCCACTGATTTATCTTGAAATTTCTCTCAAGCACAAGGATGGTGTGGGTTCTCGAGAAGACCTACATTTTGTCTTCAACCTGGGTCAGACCATCTGCCATTTGGCAAAGAGAAGCATCTCTCTTAGAAACTCTCATAGCTTTGGTGGAGTCTAGCGTAAAAAAGAAAATTTGATATGGTTAGTGTTTTGTCGTTGTTTTTTTTTCCTCTGATTTGTGCTGGTTTTTTTAAGTATTCAAAATTTAGCTTCAAGAAGCAGGAGAAAAGACACTTTATGTTTATTTTCTCCCCAGCTTTGTTAGGGCTTCAAAAGGGCCTTATTCTTAATGATGGTATCCTGTCCAAAACAAATTGAAAATAGAATGAAGGCACCATTTACAGAAGGTGCTATAAAGTCTGCTACAGTACTACTCACAATTTAGGAAAACAGAGCTCAAAATGAAAGCCAAATATATGGTCTTCTACTGTATCTTTTCCTTAGCATACTAAAGAAAAACAAACAAACAAAACCTGTGTAAGGTTGGTAAACACAGAAAATTGAGTTTTTCATACATATTATTGCTGGAAGCAAAAGGATCACAACTGGCACAGAAGTAGTACTATTGTAGTTGGACAGAGTTCAGTATTTTAAAAAAGCTAAGTGGATTACAAACTCCCTTAGCTGTTTCTGTGGAATGTTTTTTGTCTCTGTATTTGTCAAGTATAAGATGCATGTAGACAGTCTTATTTCTACTCTCAGCTTCACTTGTCTTTATAAAAATCATGTTCACATTTATTTATTTACTTATGTATTGAAGTTTCAACACCATTAATTCTTTAATATCTGCTTAAGATAAGCTATTAAGATTCAGAAATCTTAGCCAAGAAAATACATCAGTTTGCTAGGGAATATTTACAACTCATGCTTAAATCAGTTCTTCCTTAAAAGTTATCAGAGTAATGTAAGAAACCTCAAATATTTCTTCAAAACTAGAACCAACTCACCTATGTTAACTCGTCCTTAATTTGGTGCTATCATAACCCATACTTTTTTTTTGAATCTGAAAATTACAATACCGTGTACTAAAAGGCATGCAGGCAGATTGGAAGGATTTGTATTCCTACTATTACATTTCATTATTTCTAAGACAGATGTATTTATTCACATAAAGTGACTATTTCTAAGGACGATGTAAGGAATGCTACAGTTTTTTTATGTCCTTGAAAACTTTCTGTAAGCAAGGGGCAACTATTGTGTAAGTAAAAGATGTTTCAGAGTGCATAAAGATAAAACATTTCAAAGCATTGAGACAGATCACTAAAATTATGATGAATTCTGTTAGGTTATTACAAAATGAGTACATTTTTTCCATGAACAAACACCAAATTTTCATGAAATGGGGAAAAATGTATTAAAAACAGCCATCATTGAATCATTCAGATCATACAGATGATACCAAATCTCAGGCAGCAAGCAAGGGAATAAGAAGCTCTTCTATAAAGTTAAAGTACAGGAGAAAGCATATGAAACATCTAGCTCTGGGACTCATATCTTTTAGCTGGTAGAGCATGAAATTATTTCTGTGGGAAGGAAAAGAGATTATTCACTGTTTCCTGAGGTAAAGTCCTTAAATTTCCATTAATTTGGAGTTTTTTAAGCTGAGCTCCCAGAAATAATAAAGATTTCAATTTAAATTTATGTAATTTACTTCATAGGGATGTATTCCCAGTTGCCATACTTCTGAAGGCTGCATTAGAGATTTTAATATTTAAACACTTTCTGCATAATTAACGTGCATACACACACCAACACACATATATTTATAAATTCATTCTCCTTATCATGGCCTCAATTTTTCATGTAAGAAAGTATTAAGACTTGTGGCATAGTTAATTGAAAGGAAGGTTAATATTTTGAATTCTGACGAGTATCAGTTTACAAAAAGTTTCAGTGGATTAAAAACTATGTTTCTGTTGTACTGTTATCGGGAAAACTAAACACTTGAAGAATTAAGCATTCTGGATAAGCTGAAAAATGTTATGCTTGTTAATGTTCTGTGCAGAGCTATACTTTTGGAAAATTTAAACACTGAAAGATGAGATCGTTCCTTCTCAGTGTGTGTTTTAATTCCTCTCCTTCTTCTTCCTTTTCTTTCAGAAGATAAGGTAAGGAAGGATACCATTACCCTCTCAAAACATGAATTCTCAGAGAAATCATGATATTAATTCCATTAATTCTAAGCAGACAAACCAGACTCGAGAATTTCCTATGGGTCGGACAATTTAAAATTTCTTATATTTGGAGTGATATCCACTTGGCATGCCTGTATGGCTCACTGTCCATATTCTTCCATCCATACTGTCAGTGTTTTCCCCTCACTTTGTTTTCCTTAGTTAAATACTTCCCAACTCTTGATCTGAAAGGCTTTGATGGGAAAAGAGACAGAATGCGTGATAACTTTCAAACTGCATGGCTCACAGAAATTCCTTCCAGTAATCCCT
The DNA here is from genome assembly GCA_024606505.1 of Aquila spilogaster. Lineage (NCBI taxonomy): Eukaryota > Metazoa > Chordata > Aves > Accipitriformes > Accipitridae > Aquila > Aquila spilogaster. The sequence goes on from JANHGO010004780.1 coordinate 18,259, forward strand.
TCAGTGTTACTTACATTTATGGCACAACATGAGTAATAGTAGACTGAACAGAAAATATAAATATATATAGTTTAGTAAAACTTCTTTTGCCTGAGTTTTAGTAGCCCTCCTGTGAACACTATCAGAACACTACTGTCTAACCTAATGGGAAATTTTCATGAGAGAATGCCATTATCCAGTTGTATTCTGTCTACCAAATCATTTAATGATAAGTGTATCACAAACCTCAGTGGCCTCACAGGGTTAATGCTTGCATTTAGTAGAAAAGATGAAACCCCAAAATATGCTGCTTTCTTTTTCTCCTTTTATCAAGGTCAGTACAATCTGAGAGCAGGTTTTTCACTGAGTCACTGCAAATAAGAAAGAAAAAATAATAATGATCATAATAAAAAACATAAAAGAGAAGAAAAGCTTTAAGCCAAGAGGGCTTTCCTCATAGTCCTTTCTTTATCTAAGATTTTTTTTCTGGAGATACAATTTCTAAGGAAACAGAATATTGCAAGAGATGGCATTGCTCTCTCTTCTTGTTTTGATGCACATTTTAAACGGAACAGGAATTTTTTATCATTTTTTATCAAAATTTTCTCCTGGGTTTAATTCTGGGGCTAAGATAAGTTGAGTAGCAGAGACTGATTCTGGAGTTTTCGTGGAGAGTAACAGCACAGCCACTACACTCCTCCAGACAGTGAGTGTTCTTCATCTTTCATAAACTATAGTCAGGGAAAGAGTTATGTTTCAGTGTTTTTAATTTGCATCTCAGCAGATATGAAAGTGGTCTGAAAGGTGCTACTGTAGTGCACTAATTAACAAGTCTACACAGTATCTAAGCATGATTGGACTAAACGAGTTTATCAGGTAAGTCCCATTGTTTCTTATAAAATAAACAAAAGAAAAATCTTATAAAACATGGATAGGTGTTCATATTTAGTTTTTAGTCCTTCTCTGCTAAGAGCAGTCTCTGTAGACTGTAATAAGAGAATCTATTTTTTTCCCCATCATCCCGTATCATTTGTCTCTACTCTTTTTTCTAATATGATATATTTCTTCTTGTTTCTTTAGCCTCATTAATACTACTAATTTCTGAGATTTACTGCCCTCCTCATCTGTGCTGCGTGAGGCAATGTAGAAGTTTCCACTTATTAACCATTGCTGCTAGCTGTTCCTAATTCATGAGAATCAAAATATTTTTTGCTACTTTTTTTCACCTTCTTTATCCATTTTGTCCATCTTGGCAGACAGAGAACTCTTCATATTTACTCTTCCAACTTGTCACTGCCACTGTCGAAGACTTCTTTACTTTCACTGCATTATTCTACTGAAGATGACAAGCTGGCATGTCATTTGCACGAACTGCTTTCAAGATCTTCTTCTAAACATGACAGTCTGCTGAGATGCTGTCACAGGTACAGTACTAATACCACTTCCCGTTAATGACACAAACTGTGGCGGTACATAGAGGAGTGATGAAGAGACTATGGTGATGAAGATGCTTCTCTTACACTTCAATAAAGCAGATTGCTTTGGAAAATCTATTGTCATAACTGGCTTCATGGAAACTAAATGTTTGAAACAGCCAAATAAGTTTATTTGTGTATGTGTTATCATTTCAAGAGAACTATCAGATAGAAAACAGTCTTGCTAGAAGAGAGAACTTTCTGGGTATCAGGATGCATCTGAACTCAAATACTGCTTATGAGAATTTCCTTTGTGTTGTTAATCAGTAACTGTAAGGATTTGAAGACAATCGATAGCTTTTTTTTTTTCCAGTGAGTTGTTAAAAAGAACAATTCCTGAATCATCAGAGATTTATGTATTTCATTTAAAACTTCTTCCAACTTGATCCAGCAATCAGAGACCTGTTTTACATTCTTCATACAAGCATATTTGCAGAATGGAACTAAATAATCACCTAGGATTACCTTTTTTTTTGGGGAAAGAGCTTGGAAAAAAAAAAAAGCACCATTTAACATGAAGAGGTTCTTCTGAACCCCATTTAATATTAGACTTCTGCTTTCATTTGGACAGTAGAGAGGCTGTTAGAAAATCATCGAGATAACTGGTCTGATATTCACAGAGGACAGCCTGCAGAGCCTGTAAATAAGTTTATTTTTCTGTTTGTATGATTATTTATCTGCTGCTGCTACTCTTATAGCAGAACAAAATGCAAGCATACCAAGTAAAAGTGGGGAGCATAAATAATTATGTTAGTGATTTCATGGCTTGTCTGAAGAGCCTGACAGATTTTAAACAGCGCAAAAATCAAATAATAGCACAGAAACTAAAAGAAACTGAGTCAAAAGGTAGATATATATCTTTTTTTTCTTTTCTTAAGATCCTAGTTATCATTTGCCTAATTCTAATCCAAATAATCTAAGAAGCACTGGAACGCAATAAGTAGTGTACTTATTTTTGGAAGGAGAGAGATCTAATTCAGTTGTCAAACTGCCAAGTTCTATAAAAAGGGATATGCGCAATTGTATTTAACTGTTTCCCAATGACCAGAAAATGGAAACTATCACAAGTTAGCCTGATTATTAGAAACTGCTTATCATAGTCACTTTGATTTACTTGCTAAATGATAATATAATCAGATCTCAGTACTGATTGGACAAAAATATTTTTGGAAGTGGAAGATGTGCAGAAACTTAATTTTATATCCATTCTTATTTAAGTAATTGCAATCATTTACATCTGATGTAGTTTCTGTAGTTCTCAAAGATAAAATAAAAGTAGGAATGTGAAGGCACAAAGTAGTCAGAATTTTCAATCACAGATGACAGGTGACTTGGAAATGATTCAAATTTGGTACACAAATAGTTCATTATTGATTTTCATTTGTATTTATAGTCCAACTCCTGCTTGTTTTCTCACAGAATTTTTAAAATCGTAGCTGATAACTTTTTTAGAAAGTGTATTTAGAAATAAGATAATAAAACTGCAGTATGACTATACCAAAACAGAGACCCAAAAATAACTTAAAAGCTTCATTTGCTAGCATATTTCCTTCTGACACACTTTTCCTACCCAAGGTTGTGCAGTAGTATTCAAGAGTTCTTGTTTAGCCTATAGTCTTAGCGTAAGTCCTTCTAGGTATGATGCAAAGTAGAGAATTTGACTCTTCTCTCACTACCATGCTTGTAAATTGGACAGGTTCTCCTTCTATGTTGAAAAAAGTTCCTTGGCCTCTGAGTATCACTCTTGCCCTTATTTGTTAACGTTGTGATTTCTTTCTACCTCATTGTTGCGAGGCTGCCATTAGAAGCTCAAACTGCTCCCTTTAGATACTTTTGTGTAGAAAAAATTAAGGGATGCATGTAGTCTACAGTGTCTGGAGACTTGCAGGGTAATGCATAAACCTTTTGCACAGGCATCCCAAAGTGACAGCTGCAAAGCAGGTGTGATGGCAACTCATTCCTTTGCAGATCATGTCCTAGCACGATTCCATGCATAGGATGACCTACCTTCCCAGGTAGATGTTTCTGCATGCTGATGGGCTTGACAATGCCCTTGGACAGAGCTCGTGACAATTGCATATCTACACCAATCTGCTGCCAAGGTTAAGAATGGAAAGGGAGTGAAAACAATGCTGGCAAAGGTTGGAAGAAGCTGGGTTTTGCATTCAGAGAGAGCTATGTTGTGCTACTGGCGTTTAACCTGTAGTTCTCTCATGCCAGCTTTGAACAGAAGCAATTGGAGAATTCTGTGCAGATGAAGTTTGCACAAAATTCCCTTTGATGACAGCCAGCAGAATATCATTCTCATTTGCTCTGTATTTAGTGTATGTCATGTTTCTGGCAAATAAGATTAGGGCATGTTATTCATGCTGTAGGTTGATTACAGGCTGCTTCTCTTGTTGTGCTACTATTTGGACTGCCTGCTAGATGAGTTGCTCCTGTAGCAGCAAAATCTCCCCTTGGCTTCCATATGACTGACACTTTCAAGTTATTTGCAAAGGGGGAGTAGGAGGGAAAGTCGAACTTTGGGAATGGTAATGTCTTAGAATGAAACTACTTGTCAACAAAGCTACTCATTCAATGCAGGATGAGGAAGTGCTTAGCAAAGATAGGAGTTTTGTTCCACTGGTAGCTCTTGACTGATGTTTTCTCATTAGCAAGTAGGTTGTTTGAAGAACACTTGTGTATCCCATGTGTGACTAGTATTCCAGAGAGGTCCTGGACTTAATGTAGAAGCACAGATCACAGTGTGCATATTCAGCAGAACTCATGCCTGTTAGTTCATTTGCTTTTATAAAGCATCAGATTTATGAAAGAGATTCCATGGGTTTGAATTAAGTTTCCTTATTGGTTGAACAGAGGCACCTTATGCAGTTTGTAGACCTTACAAGTACTACTTACTTTCTGTTTGATATCTGTACTACCTCAGCTACCTTGTAATGCACTCTTCTCATAAATTATGAAGTTTATCTTAAACAAATGTAGATTTCTGGTCCTGGCACGCTGTTAGAAGATTGTTTTGAAACTTCCCTCCTTGCTGTACATATTAAAAAGTCAGTGCTTCCTCAGGCTTTATTTTGTTTTGCTGTTTAGAACAACAACAACAACAAAAGAAAGAAAGAAAAGAAAAAAGGCTAAGCTCCTCCAGAGTACATTTTTAAGATTTGTAGGCTCATGAGGGTTTTCTCTAACTACTTTTGCAGTGAACAGACAGGGTTTAGGGTAATAAACAATTTTATCAATATAGGTGAATGGTTTTTAATCAGATTAAGTTGCAAGGAGAGTTTGCTAACATATGCATGTGAAAATACACATACACATATTCATTCTGTACTGGCTCTTTCATCTTCTCATCATCCTAACAGGTCTCTTCTACATCTGCTGCACATCAAATCCTTCCCTACAGAAGCCTGTATAATTACCATGTTCCCATTCTAACAATTTATTTGAGCATCAAGGCTACTTAAGCATTTTGTGCATCGGTTTATTTATGTGGAAGACATGGCTCAGAGAGAGATTTTAAAGCCTGACCCTCACCAGAATATTAGAGTAGATAACTCTTTAAAAATGACTTCTCAGAATTATATTAGGTAAAGTGGTACCAGATGCCAAAATATCAGAACTACTTTCTCTTGCAGACTGTCCTATAAAAATATTCCACATCTTGCTTTTGCCTGGAAAAATAAAGTTAATATACCAGAGTATTGGAAAGTAGGCTATGTACATGTTTATTATAATCATCTTTCTTCTTGGGCTGACAATTCTAAACTTCTGTAAATCTTTTTTGCAAAGTCTATTCTTTTTAATTTTAGTTATTTAATAGGTAAGAACTCAACTGCATAATCAAACTTACTCCATCCTTTACATCACAGTCGGGGGAAAAAAAAAAAAAGGAGGAAAAAACATGCAATTTGCTACAGCATTCAATGTTTATTTTTCAAGTGTAGCCCAGGAATGTCAGCACTACTGGGACTGCACTGAAAGGTTATTCAAGATAGGTTACCATGCTGACCTTTATATATGACTGGAGAAAATAAGTCAGTGAGAGTATGTGTTATTCAGATTTTTATTACTTCTTTGTTTTCACTGTACATTTGTGACCTGTCCATAAGAAATTTCTTGAGAAAATGATAGTTTTATAGTAAGCACTAATTAACTGTTGAACTAATTCTAGCATATGGCGCAGCAGAACTTCCCCAAAACTGGCTTGAATCGAATGGTGCCATATGTCTGGATTGAGTTCAGATAACAAAATCTGTCTGATTTTGTTGTTTTAACCTCTTTGATAATGAAAGAGAATTTGGCATGGTTTGCTAAGGAAATGTAACCTCCCAAATAACTACTGGACCTTCAGTTTTTGTGCAGTCAGGTGTCTTGGGAATTGTAATTGATCATTAGGCTTAATACTAGTAAAACCAAAATTAACAGACATTTCTTGATTTCATTCTCAAAACTAGAATTCTGGTTGATATCAAGATTGTCATGGTTTTATGATTTTTATTATCGGTATTCCACATCATAACATCATGTAGTGCATTGGGAGTTAAAGAGTTA
>JANHGO010004781.1:0-24263 GCA_024606505.1 Aquila spilogaster
TAAGGTACAGCAGATGTAGGAAGAAGTTACCCGAGTGTTAGATGATGAAGCCTTGTTTTCTAAATACAGCACTGTTTCAGTTTATTGCAAAATGTGCTGGAAAATACGAGCACCTACAGACACATGAAGAGCATGGCAGTGTTACCACCATCACCATCAGTCAGAAACAATGTCAAATGATTCACAGAAATACTTTGCAATTAACCTTGCACTGATGTTTCTATTCAGGCAGTTGAAATTGGAATTAAATGCACTTAGAAGACTTTTGCTTCTACATGGTTAATTTGCCCCAGCAATCTGAAAACATGAGCTAAACTGACATCTATGAAATAGTTTTACCTTAATGGAAGTGTCTCTATTAAAAAGCACACTAATTTTAATTAGATGAATTTAAGGTCATGCATTGTTGCACCGTATCTTCCAGTATCCCGCCAGCTATGCTGGTGAAAAAAGCTCCTGCCCTCAGCTATCAATCACTGACCCTTCAGCTCTGCTGGTGGAGCTGCCTGAATGATTGAGCTGTAACAAGTTCAGTCACAGTGACCAGGGTTAACAGAGGTCTCATTCTTAACTTGTAAAAGCTAATTGGATTTGTTTTGGCTGAAGTGAACGAGGGAGCTTCGGAGACAAACTTACGAGAACAGCCATAAATTAGGATTTGTAGTGTAAATGTTTGTTTATAGGTTGCATCAGTGTAATAAAAATGTTACCTTTTGCTATAGACCTACCCTTGCTTATATCCTTAAGACAATCATCAATACCAGCACTGCCACCGTTTTCTGCAGCCCTGTGTATTACTAGCCTAGCAGCATATTGTAAGGGTTGTTACTGAACATAAGTCAGATTCTTTCTCCATAGACTTGCTTTTGCCTATTTGGAAATGTGTTTGTCTACCTGCACACTCCTTGCTTTTGTTCACAGTCCTTGAGGTCCTGATCCTGCAGTCTTGCAAACATAAAGTCAAGTCTGCTGGAATGGATCTGACTGCAGATTTCACTGTGGAGAACACAATTAAGTAGTTCAGTTTTACTTCTGTTTATAATAAAGCTGACTATAAAAAGTTTTATAGTCAGTTTTTTGTTTCTTATGCATGAGCACAAATTCGCAAGTTCTGGCATACAAAAAATTCTCATGAATGCTAAAACTATTTTAATGGAGAAAACCTCAAAACCAAGGCAGCCTTTGCAATAAAGATAAACTTGATAGTGGAAGTGATGGGAGGTTGACTGCAATGAAGGTAGAATTGACCATTCTGCTTTTATTGTCCATGTTGAGAAAAATGGGGGAGCCAGTGGGAACCTGTGCAGGTGGTGGTATATGCATTCCATGTTAAAAGTAGGTTTTAACGAGCTTAAGCTTACTTAACAATAAGGCTTGAGTACTGCAATTGATTATATATATGCTTAACTTTTCACATGTGATTAGAGATACTGATTCTGGTGAGCTACTTTTATGCATTTTTGTCAAGAATCTATGTAAACATTGCACTTGAGTAACATGAGTCTTGAAAATCCTCAGAGTAAAAGAACATAGCAACACTGTATAGAATTGGTCTTAATTTCTAGGAGCCTGTAACAAAAAAATGAGAGTTTTCTGAGGTAATCTCATCCTGCTATTTCTTTTCCACTAAGAACTGTTTATATTAGTGCTAAGGTGTTGTATAGCTGTGCAGGACCTCAGGCTGCATTTGTAAATAGAAAATGCATGCTTTGTGAAGGTGTGAAAGTTGGTTTAGATAAGTGAAGTACTTTTCTTGGAAAACATAATCTTTCTTTATTCTAACAGCTCCAGGACATGGTATTGTTGTTCTTGCAGATGTCATCTGTAGCTAAACTGCAATTAAAGGTTTATTCTTTACCTATCATTATCAGATGATTGGAATTAAATCAAATCCGTTATGTGAGTAGATTTAGCTCTTTCACATTGTTGTACTCTTCTGTGATCTGTGAATTTAAATAACAGGGAATTGCAGTCACAGAATTTATGGCCTGAATAAAGTAGCAACTAAGTCTATGCTAGAGACAAGTGCATTCCAAAAATAAGAAAAGAGCTATTAGTACTGATTAAGGAATGATAGATGTCAACAGGTTGCAGGGGAAAGTAGGTGAAGAAGTTGCAGCTCATTTTAAGCACCAGGACTGTCAGTAAATGATGAAAATTCAATTTTTAATATAATACAGATTCTGTCACATTGCAGAATTTCACAAGTACTGTACAGAGATTTCTTTTTTGTGTTCTTGCCTGTAAATGTTTAAAGTTGCACTATTTCTATTTTACTTTTGATTTCAACATCTCAAAAAAAATTTGGCCATAAAAATTGCTTTTGCATAATAGGTAATTTTAGATTATTAGAAAGCATTCTTCTCCACATCCTTTAAAAATTGTTTTGGTTGCTTTGATCTCTGAAGACCCAGCTTAGTGCTCTATTGGTACAGTTTTGCACCATTGCAACTCTACTGAATGTAACGGAGTTGGTGTTGGCAGGAAGCTAAAGCAATGAACACTAAGTTGGGAGCCCTGTGTTACCATCTCCCTCAGGAATTTAGCAGTTAACACATGTGTATGTGTGTCCTCCTTCTGTTTCACTCCTTTCAGAGGGCTTTCTTCATTAAATGTACCTACCAGAAGACACTTACACCAGCTATGTAACCAGGCCTTTTCCCTAAGTGAAGGCACGGTTTTAACCATTTAGATCCACCTTAAGCGTAAGTAAGGGGTTTTAGGTACTGCAAAAACATTTTTGTATTTTGATGCTGAAGTTTACCACCCTAAGGAGGTAGAACATTGTGATGTTAGCCAGTTAGCTCAAAGTGATCCTTCACATGACTCAGAAAAATGTAAAAGAAAAGAATTTATGTATTTACAACATCACATGTAGTCAGGTAGTTGAGTTACAAATGTTACAGGCACAAAGGGGACAGAATGCAACAGAAAACATGAGCACTTTAAAGTGATTTTTTTAGGTGATTTTTTTTTTTTTTTTTTAACAGTATCAAGGGTTGGCTGGAAGAAGCACTAATGAAGTATTGCAGCTCTACTCTGCTCATGGCCAGCAGCAGAAATTGCAGAGGCGTTCTGTTGTAATCCATCTGCATGGAGCAATAAAGGTAAAGACATTTAGTAATAATGTAGGCATAATCTGTGCCCTAAACATTTACATGCTTATTGAATATAGTAAAACCCAGAAAATGCTCAGATATGAACCTGATCTATGGCTTTATTGTATTCACAGCAATGCTTGCAATGAAGTGTAGCAATGCCTGAGTTAGCTTAAAATTTATAGTGGTTTTGCTGCAATAGGCTGCAAAGTCACCTGAGAAGCTGGTAAAAGTGGCTGCTCCTGAGCTCCAGGATCTTATGTGTAGGCTGCTATCAATACCTGAGCTAGATATTTTTGTAATCAAAACCTTGCAATCCCTGATTTGACTATCATGTAGACATCCCCTAAAAAAAACCCCCATAATTGTGATATACTTTCACCAGATAGGCACATCCTTTAAAAAAGCATTGGAGAGCTCCACTGATTTCACTAAGTGTTCTGCTCTGGCAGACCTCACAAGAGGGAGTAGTTTGCTGTATGCTCACTCAGGTTTTCTTAATTTTGCATTGAAGAGGCTGGAACTGTTCTCCCAGTACCAGTACCATAACATTTTCCTTTGTCGAAGTACTTATTCCTGAAGTTACTCCATAGAATAGTGAGTTCCTTTTAGGGACACTAACAGTTGTCAGCTTTTCTCAGGGCAGCACTGAATGTCTGCATAAAATGAAAACTATCTCAGGAAAGAAATCTGATGCTTAACAGGCAGAAGGATGTAGCTTAATTGTAGCATAGTTGGACTAGACGATGGTTGTAGGTCCCTTCCAAGTGAACTATTCTGTTTTATTCTAATTACAGTGATGCTGCTCAGTAGATTTTGCGGTGGTGTTTTACGTTTTAGGTTAGCTAGAATGGCAGAACTGCTTGTGATGCAGTACCAGTGGATTGAGATGGTTTACTGTCAGAGATGAATGAATGTTAGGAGAGAGCAAAGCTCTCCAAATAAAAGTCTAGATTAATGGTAATCCACTACCTGTAATAAAAAAATATATATATATTACTTCCCAGTTATATTCTGTGGCTTTTGAGAGTGAGAAATGCAGTGATTTTCTTCCTTTAGCTCAGATTATTGTTTTATCATTGAAACTAGTTGATGAATTCAAGGTCAGTACCACAGTTGGAAAAATAAAATGCCACTGAATATGTGACACTTTGTACCAGGCTGACTAATGAAACATCACAGTGCTTCTGTGAGATATACAGTATTGTTAAGTTTGTCTTACAGATGGCTTTACATGTTTGTTCCAAGACTTAGATGTCAAGAAGTCTACTAATCCTAAAATCAGGTCAATTTTTTTTTACCTTATTTGGACTTTTAAGTGAATATAAGCTGCTCTTATAAACATTTAAAAGTCTCATCATGTATGTTATGCTGAGTTATATCCATAATACAAATACTTTTCTGACAATAAAGGTTTCTGATCTTTTCAAAATACATCTGTTTTCACAGGGAGACATAGAACTGGCTTATTTAATAAATGACTTTGAGTGAAGCTTAGCAAATACCTCCTGATCAAAGTGTGGAATGAATGCAGTAAGGCATCTATAAATCACAATTTTTCATTGCTAATTCTGGATATGTCTTAGAATCGGACAGAACACACACACGCTCACACACACTTATTTTTGTTTGATGAAATAAGAAAGAGACTTTGTTATACCTGAAACTGTGGTATGGTCGAAGTATGTACCGTAAGATGTTAAGGATCCATAAAGTCTTGCTGAAGCCTTTAGGAAATGACAGTACTAAATATCTTGCAGGATCCTTCTCTAAACATACTGAAAGATGTACTCCCGAAGGCTTCCCTCCATCAAGTAGAGGGTTCTTCCTGACTTTGATATCTCACCATAATTATTTGTGGTGGTGTTATATTGATTCTTCCTTAACTGCTGTTTTTGTGTCTTTATAATGTGTTTTTTATTCTTGCTGAGAAGAGGCTTAAGCAAGACCTGAAGAGCCTCCGTTCATTTGCTCTTGAGCTTTCAAAAGACTTTCAGCGTCAAAGCAAGACTTATCTTTACCAAGTTTTGACAGCAGTCCAAGGGATACAGCTGCAAAATGAAGCAATGCAAAGTAAGGCTCCTTGTACTTACGTTTCAAACATGTAACATCAGCAATGTCATTGTTAAATGTTACTAACATTAAAAGGTTGAGTTTGATTTTTGAGAAACGTGTCACTGAAACTGTAGCGCTTGTTTTTTGTTTGACATTAGATCATCAAGGAGTTCTGAAGCATTAGAAAGAGTACAAATAACTCTGCAGAGGTTATGGCTGATAATTTGGATTTAGCTTTTGTGTTGATTGCAGCTGCTACTAGACTGCTGCTGAGTTGTCTCAGCTATAACATTTTCCAGCTGAAGTTCTCGGGCTTGTTATCTTGACTATTTTAGAATAGCTGAATAAAGAATGTGTTGCTTTAGCTGAAATTTGTCTGCTTTTGACTGTAGCAGAAAAGAACTCGGGTGATTTCAGAGATTTCTGAAAATACTGTCTGAAATTAGGACAGACTGGATTTTTAATATTTCTGTGTATTTACGGAGAAAATTTTACTTCCAAACCAAAACCAGTTCCACTCGCTAGACTGTAGATAATAACACCACGTGGACTACTGTTTCGGCATTCAGGCCCTTCCTTGTTCATGTGTACGTATAAAGCAGACCCTGCAGTGCACTGGTGCTCTCTGCCCTCATCGCTGCAGACTAAGTGCATTGGTCCTACACCTGGACCTCCTGGCATGGATCTTTGCACCTGCTTTCAATGTGCTTGACTCTGGTAGAGCTCCTATGAGGCCTGAGAAGCACAACACATACGGAGCTTAAATTGTTTGAAGCTTAGCAGCCTGATGAACTGAAAACAAATACACAAATTTATAATCAGAGTCTGTGGGTGATGCTCTGATATCCGTGTGTTGCCATTTAAAAGGTGCATTTTCCTCCTGCTTTACTTTTTGGTTGAAATACTTAATTTTGGGACTGATTTGATTCTGATGGGACTACTCATGCCAATAGCAATAAACAGTATTCTCAGTGGTGGGTGTTTGCAGAACTTGTCCCTGTATGTTAGGTACTAAGTTATGATTAAAATTGATTTGATTACTGTATTATCCACGTAGAGAAAATGCTTAATCAAGTTGTCTTTATAATCAAGTTGTCCTTAAAACGGAAAAAAATGAAGTGGAAAATTAACCCTAGATAAAGGTGAATGTTTCCCTTATTGAAGCAGGGGGCTAAATGAACAGATAGGAGGTTGGATTTGGCACTTGAGTTGTTGTGGTGTAAATAAATAGTAAGTATTCCTTACGAGGCCTTGCAAATTCCTGTTGACTGTTCTCAATTTGCACTTCATGGTGCATTGTTCTATGGAATCATAACCAGGAGAAGCTTCCTTGCCTATAACAAAATAGTGTGTTGGTACTTTGGTGCATGACCTATGTTTTTAATTTGGCCATTTTTCAGTTCTGTGTCAAATGTTTTAGATGGATATTCTGTTATTAAGGTTAAATATGACAGTCAGAATTGCCACCCTTAAATTACACATAATCTTTTATGAACAGAAAGTCCAAAGTATGTATTCAGGAGATAATACATGTTATCAGTTTAATCCTAAAACAGAGATTGTAAATGAGGGAGAGAGTTACAGAGGAAATATTCAAGTAGGTTAATTTCAAGGCTGTAGTTGACATGCAGCAAACTATAAAACTTTCACGTAGTAACTGAGTAGTCCCTTGCTTAGAAATATTTATTCACAGTCTGAAAACCAGGCTATTGCCATCTTTCCCACTGAAATTTAAATAGTAGTAATTCATGAGAGAGAGAAGTGCCCATTATTCTTTTGTTATAGGCCTGTTTCCCTCATAAACAAAGCTGCTATCATTTTAGCAAAAATACTGGCCACCTGACTGCAAATGATACTATTGAGGCAGATGCAGTAATTCAGCAGATTTGTGGAAGGGTAGGAATTTCTAAAAATTTAATATGACTTTTTAGATTGCTGCACCATGCAGGTATTATCAGAAAGAGGAAACGACAGTATCTGTGTGTGCAGAATGTATTTTCAGAGAGGTGAAACCACTGTTCTCCCTCCTTGGCAAAGTGGCAGGTACTAAGGAGCAAAATCTGTCCAAGTGAGTATGTGACAGAGTAGGTGCTGCAGGTTACTGACATATTTTGTGAAAGCTGCTGCAGCCCAGTGGCTTAGATATCCTTTGTGGTTCCAGGACGCTTTCTCTCTGGGGTGGAGAAGAGGAAAAATTGGGTCAGGCGCTTATTTCCCACTTTGCCCGTATGCTGGCACCTACGTGCTGTGCTCCTCTTAGAGAAAGGTGAGCTGTGCACTGTGCTGATGACTTATATTTGTGAAATGTGAACTACCATCATCTTTTACCTTCAACAGCAGAGTCTCACCAGCTCAGCTGCCTTTGGAAAAAGCCTTTCCTTCTTAGTGTAGAGGAGGAGAGGGACCTTGGATTCAGCAACAGAAATACTGCAGCAGCCCAAAGAATAATTTTATAGCCCAGGACATAAAACACAGCTGAATTCAAAAGAAGTTTTGGAATTAAGTCTATTACATCGTAGCTGCTTATCCTAGGAGGAATGGTCAGATTGACCTCCTTTTTAAACTGGAATCTAGTATGGAAAGAAACTTTAAAAACCCCACCCCAGGGAACTCTGGGGGCAGCTACACATCCATATCTGAGCTAGGCTGTGGCTGTGCTAGGTTATGGTCCTCCTGTTGTTCATATCCCTGCCATGGACCTTTCTGTTATGCTGCTATAACTGTTTGTGTGACCACACACAAAACAAATCAGGGAGCTGATCCGGGACAGAAATTACTCAGCAAGAAGGATTGCTTTTAGACCTCCATGTAACTGTGGAAGCAGTTGTGCAAGCACAGCAGAAGGTTTGGTGCAGCACTGAATAGGAGGGGATGAAAAGCTCCTTAACCAGGACTGTCAATTAAAGAAAATTACAATCCTGAACATGTTTGCAAGCCATCACTCTTCTGCAACTGTTAGTCTGGTTATTGATGAAGATCCTAACTGCACTCAGTGACATTTAAACAGAAAAATCAGCATTCCCAGCTCCCAGAAAGTTTCCGTATAGGTCAATGAGATAGGCAAAGCATGGGGGAAAGGGATGTCTATAATGGCTGCAGGCACGTAGTGACTACTTCTTTTGAATAATGAAGAGTGGATTATTAGTATTTTAAAACAGATGCACCCAGTGGCTGCCCCTAGGTTGTGGATGAAAATGTAACTTCTGAACAGCTTGCAGCTGATGCCAAGCAGAAAACTAGGAAAATATTAAATAAGTGTTTATATTTACAACCATATAGCTCCATTTTCAGAAAAAATAAAAATTCAGAAATAATTTATGCATTAGGAAACTTGCTCTGTGGACCTTCTATTCAAAAAATTTTTCTGTGCTGCACATAAAGTTTTACAGAAGACGGACATTAAAACTGATGGTTCACTCTTAAAATATCAAAATACCATCTGCTAAATGCAACAACTTGCCTCATTTTCCACTGTCTGCTCAAAAGCTCAGGTGTCAAATTAGGAAGCCCCAAGGTTGATTTCTGTTTTCACAGTCATCTTCAACATAGGAGGGCTAATTAGGAAAAAAAAAAAAAAAGAGTAATTAGGGCCTGTAACTGGATCTATAATGTCCAGTAGGCTTCTCAGATCCTCATGAAGAGACCACTTAAATATTGAAACAAACTAGTATTTTCTTTCTTTCAAGACTGGAAGAATGGAAGAGTACCCTTAGCACTATTGCTTTACTGCTTATTCAAGAGACTTCAAGAACTGAAAGTGTGTGTACACAAATTTATAAATGAAGATACTTATTATGGAGATGACTTAAATAATCAATGGATTCCAATCTTGTATTTTGAAAAATACTGTATGATTAGGGGTCAGTGACTGTAAGAGTTGCTTTTGACAATTTATTGTAACATATTTGCATGTGATTCCTCAAACCAAGACATACTAGTGTTACTCCACATACAGGATGCAAGAAAAAGATTTTTCTTAGTGAAACTCCTAGATTTTGATTCCCCAACTATTAACATCGTTTCCTCTGCATGCATGCACTTGTGGAGGAACATTATGAGCTGGAGGTGAACAGTGTGGGTATTACAAAAACAAGATCTGAGAAATCTCTAGTGTAGACAAATGTCCCTTGAAGTTATCTGATTTTTTAGTCTATACCAGAGAGCCTAAATCATGCGTGACATGCTGAGATTTTAATTCTGTTCCTTTCTTTGTAAGGTAGCACGTCCTGAGGCTGGTGGTCATGCTGCTAACTCAGCTCTCAGACCATAGTTTTGACTGCCTGATACTCTACCTCCTCAAACTGCTCACTAATTGCAGGGGAGATGGATTTCCCGCTGGCATTCCTAAAAGCTTGCTTTTTACACAAGTTTACAGTCACGTTGTGTGCCTTCTGGGCTGTGTATTTGTTTTAGGCCTGCTCAGTGTTAATGTAATTGGGATGAAATAAAACCATTTGTGAAGTTAGAAGGCTTTTACAATGACCCATATTGCTCTCCTCAGTTTTGTGAAGGAGACTTCCTGGGGTTCAAAAGATCAATCTCTTTTCTGAAATCCTACCCATACAGTGAATGCATCTATCTTAAAGGGAAACCTTACAGCTGTTTTACAGCATTCCTAGCACTGTAAATGAGGCTGATGATAAATGATAGGTCAACTTCTTGTAAAGTTAGCTGGCGTGAATCTAATAATCTGCATGTATGGCATGAGCCTTGCAAGTGACAGCACCTTCTAGAAGCAGGTTGCTTCAAGTTTAGGTTTCAGGCTTCACTGACAGATAACATTAACAAAAGTGACACATTTGAACTGTGTTTAAATAGCTTGTGTTTTTGATAATTTTTCAAGATTTCACATGTATACTTGTGGTAATTATCTGTAACTTTTTATAGCCATTTCATAGCAAGAAGTATGATGGGATTTTTCTGAGGTGCCTGGTAAATCAGGAACTAAGCCTCCTAATTAAAGTTTGGTAAAAGTTAAAAAGGTTTATGCTTGTATTTCATGAGGTGCTACTGGAAAACTCATTTTGTAAAGTCACAGAGTTTAGTTCTTTGAAACAGCTTTCTTCTAGTGTTTCAGATAAAAGCTTTTGATCTTGAGCAGTCTCTACAAGAGGTGACAGAGAGATATGAGAAAGAAAAGCAAAAGAGGAGAGCTCTGCATAACAGCTTAGTTGTAAGTATATTTAATGACAGAACATTTTCTTATTTTGTTGTAATTATGCCCGTAATTCCCTCACCAATAAAACTAAAGAATATATTTTTCATGGATATATCACCTCCTCCAGCTGTCTGTATACAATGCATTTCTTTGCTAAGGCACGTTTGTCTTACAATAAACCCCACACCATTCTTTTTACATAGGCATCTGCCAAATACACTCGTGCAACATATTGCCCTAAAGAGTATCATCCATTTTGAATAGTGGACAAAACCTGAGTTTCTTCATCCTCTTCTCTAAATTTGCAGCTTCTGAAATTGTTTTAGAATTCTTAAAGTTGTCAACTCGAAATTTCAAAATGGTTGTCTTTTATTTTTCCATATATGTCTAGCTGTATCCTGCTCAGCCATTAGTGATGGTTCATTTGGGATTAATTTTTTTTCCTTTTTGTACTTTAACTTTTCCTCCCCACCCGCCCAAATGACTAGTTTTGGGTTTCCTGATTCAGGACCTGATTTTTAGAAACGCAAGCCGCCTTCAAACAAAATTCTTTTAAGTTTTTCTACCTGGGGAAATGAAGCTCTTCATTAAAAAGTACTTGCCTTCCAAACTCTGCCTTGCATTGCAGTTTACCGAAAGGATATTCCCCAAGGCAGTGGGGAGTTAATGCAAGAGGTCACTAGTCATCACAGGTCAGCTTGTTTTCACTAATACAAAATGAGGAGAACTGATCACCAACAAAAAGGAAGGCAAAACACGAGGTTAGATAAACTGAAGTCTGAAACGGCCTGCAGAGAAAAATCAGTTACTGGCTTTTTAGTCATGTATGAACACACAGTGGCGAGGCAAAGGTACAAAATGTTTTATATTCCACATCCTCCTCAGGGCTGGTGAAAGAGAAATGGAGTGTGTAATCTCGTCTGTTGAGTTAACATAGGTGTCTGAAGAAGCTCAAGTAAAGAGGAAGGAGACTGAAGAGGGAAAATGGCTCAGACTGAAAGCCTTTTTTTTCCACATAGACCGGAGAGGCCTACACCATTCCAGAGCTCTGAGGAGCTCATACTTCCTCAAGTACTTTCTCTAATTCTCAAGGAAAATGATATTGATACTATTTTTCTCTCCACAGAGTCCAAGGCTGTGATGTTGTAAACACCTGCTTTCCTAAACACGGTCATGTCCGCTTCACAAATTCCAGTGTATTTGTCCTCTCCAGCAGTTTGTGTTAAATACCTCTTAATATTCTAACCCTAGGAGCTGAGAGGAAATATCAGAGTCCACTGCAGGATCCGACCATTGCTACCTTTTGATACTGCTGCTGGACATTCAGTATCACAAGATAGGTAATTTATTTTGGCTGTGTTAGATCTTAGCTGACTCATAATTAATATACAGAGAAAACAATAGTTATATGTATGTGAGAACAACTGTGTTCTGGATTTTTCTGGTTTTATGTGGGGGGGGAGATGACAATGGTATCATAAAAACTAATTGCTGTTTCCTTTTCCTTCTGCTGCTAAATTGGCTTTAGCCAATCTCATCCCCTTGTCTGAAAGTTTGTCCACCTGAATAGAGAGCCATAGCTGTTCTGCCAAGCTAGGATTATCCCTGGCTTGGCAGAAGTAACACAGCTGCAATCAGTTTAGAGTATTTTCACTATCCTATACAAATTCTGGGATACAGTAATGTAATAACTGTCAGAAGTCGTGGGTAGAGAAACAGACTCAGCATTACAGTTGTTTTGTAATGCTATAGAACAGATTTGTTGTCAGCACAAACACTGGTAATTCTATTTCAGCATAATTTGGCTCTGCATCCCTAATTTATAATACACTTACTGTAACTGAAGTGTCAAAACATTCCAAGATCCAAAAGGAAAAGAGGGATTAGGTGCAAGTATGTGCTGTAACAAGCTGAATTCTCCATAGATGACTAACGTGAAAGAAGGTAGGGATTGAAACATACACAAACAAAGAAAGAAGGGGATAACTAGGTGGGTGGCTAGAAACCAGTAACATTATCATTTGCTCTGTCAGTAAATAACTGATGCGGGGCTTTATTTTACTTTTGCTGGCTGGTAATTCTAAAAGAGCACATTCAGTGTTTTAAAGTTTATTAATTTTTGGCAAATCTTTTAAAAAAATAGAGAATTGTTTTAATTAAAACAACATCAAAAATGGCAGACAAGAAATTTCAAGGAGCCTGAAGAGGAAACTTGGCATTAACCTGTGCTTGATATACCTGGGAAGGAACCCACTCACTGTTTTTGTTGCTGTATGGAATAGTGCAATCATGTGCTGAATTGCAGTGTAAAACAGAATGGACTGGGCCAAACAAACAATCGTTAAGACTAACTGTTCTTAATATATCAAAAAGTAATTTATATAAAACTTAGTTGTAAAACTAAGGACTGATTCTCAAAACCCTTACACACATGAATGAATTTATACACCTCAGCAATCCCAGTCAGTTTTTGGACTAGTAATGGATGCAAGATCAGGGACAAATACCTAAAAAGAGGGTGTTTTTCACTTTAATGTTCTACAGTGAAAGCCTCTTGTTACAAGCTCACATTACAATCTCAGAATAATAGAATGACTTGCATGTGAATTAGTCGTAATTGGGTTTGTTCTAAATTTCTTTTTTTAAGAAGATTATTTTGCTTGATTGCACCATAATTTGTTTTTTATTCACAATTAACTATGGCGTTAGTATGTACATGGGGTACAATAGTAATGGCAATTCTGAAACATACTCTTCAGACAATGTATAGTTCACAGACGTTTTGAGCATTGACTTTCCTCAGCTAAATGGAACATTTATGGTTTGAAAGGTACCTTTTTTTCTCTATTGTTTTTTTTTATTTTCTTACAGGCAAAGAAACTCTTCAGAAAAAGTGGCATATGCAGCTGATGATGTGAGTATTTGATGGTGAAATTCAAAAGCACATTCACAGATACTAGGAAGGAGAAACAAGAAGGACATGTGAACCATGGGTTTTAAAAAAAATGAGGTACTTGTCAATTGGTGCGCAGCTTTGATCACCCATGGGTGCAATAGCAGGTGACTCGTGCTGTTTTCATCCCGACTCTTTGTAGTAGTAATAGCTTGGCGCTTCTGCTGGTGCAATCATGCATGAACCAGAGGTTGTGTGTTTGCAGTAGTCAAAGCGCTGCAGGCTTTCTGCAGTCAGTCCCTTTGAGCCACTTGTATTTGCTGTAAGTATTTCTAAAATTGTATCAGGCTTTTTTCATTTTATTATTGCAACACAACTAATGCGTTAGGAGAGAAATACACCTGATGAACCACAACAGCCTACATGGTACTGCAGTCAAGCATGTTAAAGTGTCCTGGCTTAGATCCATCAGAGGAAGGAGAATGAGCATTGAGGCTGCAAATCCAGATGACGTTCCAGCATTAATTGAGGCCATTACCAAGATATAAAATTTAAAAAGGCACAGTAGTGTGAGCTAAGGTCAAAGTATTAACTTGGGTTTTAATTTTCTTAGCTGCCATAGTTCTTAGTTGGCTGCTCACTGCTACATGGTGATCAGCCAAATTCTCTTCTATAGTATAGTGCTTAAAATATTGCTGAAGTGACCAACAGTGTGTTATGCGTTTAAATCTCCCAAATTATAGCTTCATTAGGCAGATCTCACTTGCATAAAGTGGATACTTAGAGAGATATATATGCAATTAGGAAACTAATGGAGCACATTAAGAGTCAGCTAAGAAAGAGTAAATATGTCAGGAGATAAAAAACAGGGATCTGTAATGGTGGACATAGTATTCTGGATGCCATGACCCATTTATTGTACTGTAAAATGCCACAACCATTTCTGACCTGTTAAATTTTATTGCATGAAGATAAAATTAGATAATATTTAGGTTTTGGATTATTTCATATAGATATCTGATGTATTACAGTATCTGTATGTTTACAGGCAAAGCAGTGTCTGCCTGCTTATGCCAATTTATGAATTTTAGTTGGTATGAAACAGTGACCTGGTAACCTTCAATATGCTAACCTGTTCTCGTGTTTAAAAGTCCTTATGAAATATTCCAGGAAAATAAATGTATGCATGGACTTGACTGTAAAATGAAATTTGCAAGATACTAAGTTCCTGGGTTTGGAAAGCACAACATTGACTTCAAATGTTTTATTGGTTTGCCTTGACATTTATTTAGTTAAAATCCTTTCTAGTTTTGATCAAACACCTTAAGTCTTTGTGTTAGTTTCTTAATATGAATTATTTTAAGAAAAAAAATATTTTTGTTTAAAGTATGCAAGTTCATGAGGGAGGATAAAAGCACAACTGACTTTTTACAAAATGCAGTCAATTTAGATTAATCTAACAAAAGTAAAGGAAAACAATGTTTATTGCCTACTCATTTTGCTTTTAACAACTGAAGGTGTTATGCTTGTGGCTAGGATAAATATGAAATTTTCAGATGAAATTATGGGACTTGTTATTGAGCAACTTGGTTAGTTGCAACGCAGTCAAAGCTGGTATTTCTGGAAACAAGTTAACCATTTTCCAGACAAGTATTTATGATTTAAAAGGAAATTTTGTATCAAGGTGAAGGAAGACTGTCTGTGGTAGAGGTGCTGATTTTATTAGCTTTGCATTTTAGATCATGGCTGTCTTTCCAGATTTTTCCCTGAAAATAGTTTATATGTGTAACATAACCAGGCAGTTAGCTGCCATGATCATTTAAGAGCTAATCTGTGTTAGAAAGCAGAGCTGCATTTGAGAACCGGAGCCGCAATGCAGTCCAGCATACATATCGGAAACTATGGTTGGATCTTCTGGACAAGCTTCAGCGTGACATTGTTCCAGGATTGGACTGGAGCTCTAGTAATATGCTGATCTGTCTCACCTATGCTACAACTTTGTCATGTTATAACTGGAATAGGGAAAACATCTGCCTCGTAGTGAAAGACCACAACAGAAATTGCAGTATAAAGTAGCTTTGCTTCTCTTCTGCCAGGAGCTGTGTTGAGACTTCCTTCAAACTGTCTTTAGATAGGCTGAACTGACACTTAAACAGAATGGTTGTGTGTCTTTTTGTGAGACAGACTACACGAATTCCATTTAGTCTTTGAGTGTTTTTTCTTTTGTTTATTTAGAGATTCGTATCATTCTTAGAAAGACATATGTGAACTTTTCTATAATCTTGCTCATCTTCTCTAGAGAATCATTATTCTTATTCTAAGTCTAAAAAAGGCTTAGGATTTTACTGGATGTACAGGAAAATATTTCATTTCAGTTTTTGAGCTACTTTAAGATATTTTGAAGTTTTCTTTTTGCTTTCCTGTCTATGCCCAGCTTCTCAGCGTAACAGTAACAACTGTCTGAGCCTTTGTTCTGAAGCTTGTTGTGCAATAATGGTGGAGAGTGAGTACACACTACACATCAGGTTGAACTACTCCATGTAGACAGGACACTGAGCACCGCCGGTATCGTCACTACCTGAGAAAATGAGTAGGTGAGGTACTGAATGCTCAGACTCTTCTTGGTGGTGACAGGACAAGGAGGACTGGGTGCAAATTGAAATACAGGAAATTCAGCTTAAACACGTGAAGAAGCTGTGGGGGTAGTCAAATGCTGGAACAGGTTGCCCAGAGAAGATGTGGTCTCTGTCTTTGGAGATACTCAAAAGCTGACTAGACACGGTCCTGGGCAACCTGCTGTAGCTGACCCTGCTCTGAGCAGGGGGTTGGCCTTGGTGGTCTCTGCAAGTCCCTTCCCATCTCAGCCATTCTGTGATTCTGGTCTAGGATTCCACCTGCTGCTTTTCTGTAATTTTGTCCATCTCTGGCAGGCTGTGCTGTGTGCGTTAGTGAATAGAGGTGTCATGTTTGAATGAGTAGCTGTGTTTTCACCTGGATTCACAACACCAAATGTAGACACTTAAATGAGGTGTGTGATCGCTCCAGATTCCCCTTGAGGTCACTGAAGAAAAGTAGCCACCTCCAGAGGGAAAGTCATTCACCTAAGATTGGAATTTTAATGTGTTTGTTTGAATCCAACTTCCTTTGGCACAGAGAAAAGAAACTGGCTGCCTCTACGTGATTAATTCCTTTCAAATAATTTTGAGAAGGTTTTCACTTGTGAGTAGTTGAGAAAAAGGGGATGGCAAAGAGGATACTCTGAATATCAGGAAAGGTGCAAGATTCTGCTGTTTCTTCAAAACAGGACTGAGAAAACATGAATTAACAGAGCTAAGACCCTCCTTTTCTTGGGAGATGATTTTGTAATAGATCAGATGGATGTAGCTATAGCACTTGGAGACATTATCGCTCCCCAGTTGCTTATCACCACCCCCAGCTAGAGGTTTCTTCCCCTGGTGCTTACCCAGTGCAGGGAATCCTTTAAGCTGTCCGTGTCAGCCTCAGTGCTATGTCAGCCAGTTGCACTGAAGCTGACAGTGAAACTTGAGCAGTCACAGTCTCCTTTACATTGGCTCTGCTCTGGAGCAGTAGTCTTGGGAAAGGGGGCATAGCCTTCAGCAGATATGCACTAACAAGCAATAAGAAATGATAATTACCACAGCTGGATTCTGTGATCATGTCTATATCCACTATTCCATATAACTCATTTAAAATTATTTCTCTGCCTTACTGAATTTCACTTACCGAACTGCTCCCCAGGCTTGGGAAGTCAGGCTTGGGTATCAGGACAGATTGTGAATATTTATGAAGTATCCTTTTCTCATTTCCATGATTCATATTGCCCTGAAAGAACTCAGACTGGTAGTATTCTGTGACTCTGGGGTGAAAAAAGGGTTCTTCAGTGTACACGTGAGACAGCTGTATGGATTTCATAAGTACTATTGACAGGGAAACCTGATGAGATTCTGTAGGCCAGCAGCTGTGGTGGATATGTTAGGTCATACTGATCTCCTAAGAAAGGAAGGTCATTACAAATGCTCATCTGAAACTTCTGCCTATTAACAATTCTTTTGCTTCTATGTTATGCAAATAGAGTTTTTTCTGTCCCATTTCTCACTTGAGGGAAAGCTGGTCTGCAAGTAAATTTGATACCTGAATCAGAAATGTGTTCCATCCTTTTCTTTTGTTGTACTCAATTCTGTAACTGCTGCTAGATTTGCCAGTACTGGGATGGGTAACATAGCTCATTCTGTAGAGTGAGTGTTGTCATCATTAGGTTGATAACGATGCATTGGCCTTCTCCAAAGAGGAAGAAATACCTGTAAACTCAAAACAAGAAATTTGATTTTTATTAGCCATTTGCATGCTGGACACACTGTTATACAATCATGATTTGCTCAGCTCTTTATGACTTCAGTCTGTGGCAATCCTCATTTGAAGGCGATTAGTTCAGCACTCCAAGCTACTTGTCTGAAGCACGGTAGGAATTTCAGCACTCCCATCAAATGCAGTAATGTAACCGCAGGTTAGTAAGCTAGGAAACCTCCTTGAGTTAGTTGAAGTATTTTGTGTACTAGTGAGCTTCCACCCAAATTGTTGTAAACCCCCACTTTTTTTTTTAACTTTACTTTTCTCTGCAATTAAGCAACATGTGCCAAGAGGAGCAGAAAGGCACAGAAGTTGCTATGTAAGGCATGCCAGACTGCTGTGATTACACTCTGGTAGTAGTTTAAAGAGCTGCTTACATATCTGTCAGACTGACAAAACTACTATGTAATCCATCTGGAAAGTGGATTCCACTAAAAACTCGTGGAATTCTACCAATTGTGCTAGCGTAGCTTTCTCAGAGTTGTGGGTTAGCATGTTATTCTGTGAAATGTGCATCTTCTGCTCAGTTCTAGGCACAAATATATATGAAATCAATCCGAAAAGACACTGTGAAAACTGGCCCTATAATAAAAAAGGTCTTTTTTTGCCATTTTTTTTTTCTATCTGTGCTGGCAGTTAGGGAGGTGGGGTTTACTTGCTTGTGGCTTTCTAGGCACATAAGGAGTTCAGGTAAGGGTTTGGATCTTTCTTGTGAACTTAAGTGCCCATAGTTTGTGTTGGTTGCTCCTTAATAATCTGAATGTGTTTTAAGATCCTTTCTTGTGGTCTTGCTAGTTCACTGCAGTATGCAGGCTCTAAAGCCTCACTTGTTGGTGACTGCTGGAGAAGGGCCTTGGACTTCCTGATCCGAATTACTGCTGTGACCCAGAATGTTAGAAATTATAAATATTTTTGTGTGTGTATGCCTATGATATTAACTGTAAGTATTTTGTTTTTCTCTTAGGAAACAGTGCTTGTAAAGTGTAGCCGTCCTGGTCATGCATCAATAAACAAGACTTTTCAGTTTGAGAGGTGGGTAGTCCTGTGTAGCAATCTGAATTGCTGGGTGAAGGCTAATTTTTTGGTAGTTATTAGTTAGAAGGTAATGTTCTTTTTCTTTTTTTTTTTTTTTTTTTTTTTATGTGGTATTCACATTCTTCCCAGGACAGAATAATGCACGTCAGAATATAGATGGCGCACTTAGTCTTCCCTCTCAGTGAAGACTACTGCTATGCCTAAGTTTGAAACCTGTGTAGAGATTTATTTGACGCTCTTCACAGTCTGAGTAGCAATCACGATCCTTGCAACATGTTGTAAGATAGCAAAACGTTATGCACATTTTAAAGGGAAGGAATTGAGGCGGATTGCTTGACTTCAGCGTTAGACATACAGCATCACTGAGCCAGAAACTGGACTGAGGACTTGTAAGACTCAATGTTCAGCCATGCTGCTTTTAACTTAGAGTTAAAATGGCCTGAACAGAGACAGCAAGGTAGAGTAGTGACATGTAAATCAGTGATCCCCAAGGGAAAGGCTGTAGTGGGACCACTTTCCTTATTACGTGCTCAAGAATCCACGTAGACGAGAGAGATTTTGAATGCACCAGCTGTGATAAAGGTTTTAATTTGTGTTTGTGCCTTATGAGACACCAGAGAGTCAGTCGGCAAGACAGAAAACTTCATGGAGTCAGGCTGAAATGTGCCTCATGTTCTTTCAGAATGGAGCTGACCTGAACCTCTGAAAACAGGAATGAAGAGTTAAATTAATATAAATGAGATCTCTGTAAACCAAGAAATACAGAATTTTGCCCCATACCTTTTTTTCTAACACAAACTTTGCATCTATACATTGCAATGACTCATACAGTAGGCTCTCTACCCTGAACCATGCTTCAAAACCCTCTGGAAACAGAACACTTGAGGGCAATTTCATGCTTCCTTGCTTGAAGGCAAAACTTGATTTTAAAGTCAAATGTGTCCAACATGAATTATCTGTCCTGGTTTAAACTTAAGGTCTGAGTCTGTTCTGCCTGAACTGTAGGTTTGCTAAACACTGCCAGTCATTCACCCTTTCATTGAGGCATCCTTCCAAGATGCTGCCTCAAGAAAACTGGGGACTGCTGCTGTGTAGGCCACCAATCAACTGAAAATTCCTGAGATAATGCAAATCTTGGGGAAACTTTACAGACCCCATAGGTTGTAAGACTCCCTTGATACAAGGTATATGAGATCTCTCAAGGTACATGGCCCCCTCGCATGTCTGCTAAGCTACTTGAAGCAATTCCTTTCACCCTCCAGCTATACCTAACACAACCATACCAGCTGAAGTAAATGCAAAATAATACTGGAATTCAACTCTGTAGAGCAATGCAGTTAATGGTATTGACACAGGATTCCAGAGGTGCTGTGACTCTCGACATGTGGTGTAGATCCTGATAATCAGGAAAAGGGTTAAAAAAATGTAAATCCCCCAAAGAATGCAGTTCTTGGGGAATGTTTTTTCAGTGTCCCAGCACAGCTCTTTTTATAAACAGAAGAGCATATGGTTCTTATGAACTCAAAAATGTTTATTTTTTTAGCAACCTTTTATGGAACTAATAAATGTCAAAATATTTGATTTCAACTCAGGAAGAAAATTCCAGCTTTCAGCATGTTATGCTTTTATAATTTTATTGGCGAATCAGTTAGCAAAATAAAAAAGAAGCTCAGAATTTTCAAGGTGAAATTAACATTAATCACTACACAGGGACAAATCTGCCATCATTCTGGTAAAAATACACGAGCTTATAGAAAGAGATTGTCTGGCTTTGCTGCATCTTTCATGGTCTCAGATAGCTAATTAAGTGGGTGTCCATGCTTCAGCCAGTGCTGTGATTACAGTGTAGCATAAACTAGTTCAAGCCAACTTCTACCTACCTCGTTTGTGTACTGGTAGCATTTGAACAACAGCACCTAAGTAGTGGCAGTAAAACCCCGTTAGGAAGTTGAGTAAATATTTGGAGTAGTTACTGTAACATGGAGCTCCATGCCTTTCCTCTGAGTGGCTACCAGAACCTGAACCTGACATCGTTAGCTTCGGCTGTAGTACTTTGCATTGCAAACAGACTACTAAGACTGGTTCATTCTAGCCCTGGTTGTGGTTGGCAGCAATCTATTTGCTTTATTAGACAGCAAAACCCATCAACAGCAAGTGAAGACAGTATGAATGTTCTCATCTCTAAAATACCTTTTTAAGTTTGGGGTTTTTTTTAATGTAGTAGCTCCGAGATGTTTTGATGTGTTAAGAAAAAAATACCATTTTAACACATACTGAGTTAGAGGCCTAGTTGGTTAAGATGGAGGACTTGGTGCTAATGAATATTTCATCGATTGCAGGTGATAAATGAAGCAGAGAGAAGTGTTTGGAAGTACTTTTGCTCTCTTATATTGATCTTGCAGATTTGTTGTGCAAAGTTTACTGAAGCATATGTGTGTATGCATGCAAAGCAAGGACGGAGTATTGCTATTCAGTGTCTGTGTCTTCCCAGGATGAACTGTGCCACATCTCTGCATATTTCCTGGCTTCTCAGTGTAGTATGACAGCACATCAGTGGAATGGCAAGACAAGCAGTATTTGTCCGTCAAGCCAGACAAGTGCTCCTTTCCTGATTAAAGAGAGTACATTTTCATGCAACTTACAATTAGACTGTGGAACACGGTGCCACAGCATGTTACTCCAAGCCAAGAATTCAGCAAGATGCAAACAGAAACTGAATACTAATTCTAATAATTTTTTTTTTAAACAGAGATTCAATTCATATTTCAGTTAGCTTCCCCCCTCCTCCCTTGATATGCAGTTGTTTTAGACATCATGGTTTTGGCCCAAGGATTGTACTGTCTTTGCTCTTTTCTAAGAGGTGGAATAACTCATTCAATTTAATTGTCTTTCATTCTGTTTAAAAATTAGTCTGAAATCCACATCACAATGTAAAAGAAAGTCTTCCCTCGAGTGAGGAGTGTTTATTGCAGAGCAGCTAGTTCAGCAGGGATGGGGATGGAAACACCTTAGGCTGATGCTGCCCATAAAGACAGTGCATCCTTAAACATGACCCTCAGGGCCCTTCTGATTTGTGCTCTGCCACTGACTCTTCTGAGACAAGTCCCAAGGCAAGTTTGAAGCCTCTGTACCTCTTTTTTTCCCCCAATCCTTATCCACACCTACAGGTAAGCACAACCTGACCACTCCCTTCCTTAGTGTGACACAAAGGAGACACAGGCAGCAGGGATATTTCACAGTCTGGTAGGTGGGAGAAAGGAACAGGGATCCTGTACAGCCTGAAAAAAGGCTCCATCTGCCAGAGGGGCAGGCAGAAGGATTAGGATGAGCTCAGAGAGCCACAGGTGTACACCTGCAGGTTGCTCCCTCCAGCACAGACCACAGCCACTCCCAAAAAGTGGGTGAGAACCTTGGATTTCTAATTTTCAGTCCCCTGACATAGAAATGTCAGCAGGTCACAAGTTTTATGTCATTGGCCTACATTTTCCCTAGTTTGTATTCTTGTACTGTGACAACATATTTATATTTTTTCTTCAGTTAATCATTGCACTTTGCTCCTCAGAGTTTACAGTCCTTCAGAGTCTCAAGACACAGTATTTGCGGATGTGGCTCCTTTGCTAACATCTCTCCTGGATGGGTAAGTTAAAAGGTGGCAATAATCTACTGAAATCCATCAATTAAAAAAAAAAAAGTCTTAATAGTGGCAGTCCTATCAGGTTTTGTGGCTTTGCAGTTGCATTTTGCTGTTTTCTTTCCAATCAACACCAAGTGAATGTTGTTTGCCCATATAAACAGTGAAAACACTGTCTACAAAATCTAGCAGAGAAGACAAATTTGAGGAAAAAAATTAGTTTTTTTCCTCTGGTCTCTTTCTAGCAAACTTAAGCATTGCTTCTAACGGAGGATACTTTGTGTTTTGGTAGGTTATATTTTATAACTGTTTTTCAGTTGTAGACACAGTATGATGCATCTTTTCCAACAGTGTATTCATATATGAAAGGCCTGCCAGGGCCACTCTCTGATCATCTGTTCTGGTTTTGTGTACAGCAAAGGCCATGGGAGGTGGTGTAATCAATTCCCAGTTGAACCAGAACTGAGCATCCTCAGTCGTAGTTCTAATGCTCCTTCAGGCACTGGGGTTAAAACAGAATTCTGGTTTGAATACCAAACTGATCAGTAACAGCCACTAACAAGTATGTGTAATTACTTCTAGCCACTAAGTTCATGAAATGTGATTCTTAATTTATACTAGAGCCAACTTAACCTACTCTTGTGAAGAAGCCTCGAAGTGCATATTGTTATAATCCTTGAGGCTCGAACTGAGATTTATGCAGAACTTCCCTTCTGCTCCTTTCCGCCCCCACTCTAATTCCACTCAATTATAGTTGTGGAGCTCTCACGAACCTTTCTCTCCCTGTAGAGAGAAAGCCAGTCCCTTTCCATCCACAGCGGCAATCCTCGTTCCCGGCAGTCTGCACACCAAAGTTTCCAAGTCTCCTTTTCTTAAAAGCAGCCTAGAAGAGGCATATCAGGATATTGTGACTATTGGGAAATCCCATCCATCCCTTCACACACGCCACAGAGGGGCCCATGAGGGCTACCTGGGCTAAGGGAAGTCCTGTCTGGCCCATATGGCATTATGCTAGTTTACCAAGGGTAAGTAACCACAGTTTCCATAGCTGAGCAACCTAGGGACCGCTAGGCTGGAGGAATTTGAAGAAGTCCTTATAACCACTGTGTTCTCTCTCTGCTTTTCCTTTTGCAATGAACATGTTTGCTTTGGCTCAAGATGTTGCCTATGTATCTTCAAACATATCTGATCTGTCCCTTGATCTGCTGTACTTCCCACTTTCTCATTTCCACACTGAGAGAATCCTGTCCTGAAAGCTAGGATTTTTATAGTCAGTTAGGAAATGTTCTGTTATTGAAAACAAAAGAGTTGTCTTGTTCTTCCAGAAGTGCCATTTAAACAGAAGCAGATTTTCAGGGAAGTCAGGGCTGTGCGTACCAGCGATGCTTCTCAGCAGCCTTCCCATTGTAAATGGGAAACAGACATACTTAGTCTGAACCTTGAACCCTTTTGTTGCTCCTGATTGTTTTAGTCTGGGCTCCAGAGTGGTCTGTAACAACTTTGAGCTTAAGTAGAAAGGAGTGTTCCACTCCTTTATTTTTTCTTTATTTTTCTTTCTTAATGAATTGTTTCATTTTTCAGTACAAATATACAGGAAGAAAAGATTGTTCTATATGCAAAACAAAGTACAGCAGACTTCAAAGTTTACAGTTAGCCATACAGGGCCAGCAAGGGAGTAAGGTAACATTTTCTTTCTTTACAGCATTGAAGAATCAAACTTACTTATTTTAAAGACGACAACATTTCTCTTCCTTTGATTTCCTTTAACAGTGCTCTCTCCTAGCGATAACTTTGCTATACTGAACATCGATACTCCTTTCAGGAGAGACATACTATAAAACTATTGGTATTCTAGCTTGACAATAAGAACTTTTCTAAACAAGAATATAACTAATGAAGCAGAGTGGAGAAGGCGAAATGTCAGGGCACGTAGGTGAATCACAGTCCAAAATTTTCAGATTGCTCTATATTTGAAATCCTTACATTGGAACCAGAACACCAATGAAGTGAACCAGGTAAATACAA
>JANHGO010004782.1:0-24257 GCA_024606505.1 Aquila spilogaster
AGCAGTTGTGGGTGCCCCATCCCTGGAGGTGTTCAAGTCCAGGCTGGATGGGGCCCTGGGCAGCCTGGTCTTGTATTAAATGTGGAGGTTAGTGGCCCTGCCTACGGTGGGGAGTTGGAGCTTCATGATCTTGGGGTCCCTTCCAACCCAGGCCATTCTATGATTCAGTATGTTTGAGAAGCGCACTTCTCCCCTTACAGTTTTGCCTTCTAGATCAGAAGTAATGAAGGAGAAGAATTGGGTTTTAGATTCCCGATACAGCCACAGCTATCACAATCCCAGTAATATTAAAGAAAAAAAACCACAAAAGAGATTACCTTAAACCTGGTACGCTGACCAGCACGAGTCTGCTTCTGGACCGGCATGATCTTCAACACCTCATCTTTCAGAGAAGACCCCAGGAAGAAATCAATGATCTCTGACTCCTACAAGATCCAGCCATTTAATCACACAAAGCCACACTTCTAAGCTGCAATCTCCACACAAAACACGATAAAACACACAACTCTCACTGCTTTTCTCTATAAGTGAGTCCAGAATAAACTAAACAGCAACATGGCTCAACTTGAGCATTCTAAATAAGAAGTGCAGCAACTAATGCCAACCTCACAGTTCAGACCAAGATCCCACAGCACGCTGCTCACCAGCTCTGAGCATCCTCCGAACCTCACCTTGATGGGAAGGGAGAAGAGGTAGATCTCCTCCAGAGACTTGATCTTCATATCCTTGACCAGGCGACCAAGTTTGGTGACAGGAATCCACTAAGGAAGAAACGAGTAATTGGCAAAGGGCTAGCAGAGCTTCTAGGGGAGCGGGGACTGAAGGCCAACACCACCCGGGACAGCCCAACATAACCCTCCCCGCCCTGCAGGTTCTACTTACTTCTTTATCCTCCGCCTTGCCCCCACGGGCCCCGCGGCCTCTCCCTCGGCCCCGACCACGGCCGCGCCCGCGGCCCCGCAGCCCGGTCCCGAAGCCGCCGCGGAAGCCCCCTCGGGCGGCTCCCGCCCCTCCTGCAGCACCGGCGTCGTCCGCCATTTGCTATACAGAAAGACAGGCGCGTTAACCGAAACACCATCGTCCCAACTACGCGTAACCACGCGACGCGGCGACAAAGCCCGGCCGGGACTCATCAGCGACGCACGGCCGTCCCCGCGCCACAGGCGGCTCCGATGGGTGCGGATAGAGCAGAGGTCTCACACAGACACCATCCCGCGCCACCCCCACTTACGTGTTCGTACAGTAGAAGGCCGCCACTCGTCGCTGTTCAGTATTTATACTCAACGAGTTCTCGCGAGAACACCTCTCGGCGGTGCCCACCCGGCGCGCTGAATGCGGAATACGCTGCAGCGCGGAGAGGGCGCCATAAGCTTACTTATACAGGGTGCGGGGCGGGGGCGCCAGTTGGAAGCTGTGCGCATGCGCCCTCGTTACGCATGCGCCCTCGTTACGCATGCGCCCTCGTTACGCATGCGTAGACTGATGGTATAAAGGCGCGCGCACGTGGGACCTTCACTCTGGAAAGACGGGAAGTAGGTGAGGTGGGTTGGTAGGTGTGGAATGGGCATAGTTTGTTTGTTTCTTCTATTTTTTTCTGTCTCTTAGCGGCCTTGGATGCTTCTAAGCTTTTGTTGGGGGGGTCTCTTTGCGTTCTGAGCTGCGCTGGTAGCGGACGGGCGCAGAATGAGGGCTCTTGGTGAGAGGGCTGGGAAGGGGCCTTTGGCACAGTCTGAAAATCACCTGCGGTCTCCCGTGGCTCCTGGTGAGATAACCGTGCCGACAGCATAGGGAACATCAAAGCTTATTGCCCACGGTGATGGTGTGTGGGGAGTGAAACCCATGTTCCCATAATCTCAGTAAGGGGCCCTGGGGGCGGGTGGGGGGTGTGAGGGCTGTGTGTGAGCGCAGTGCATCTCCCGCAGGTATAGCGGCACGGCTGGGATCGTTCCTGTGAAGATGAGACAAAGAGTACCTTCGTGAGGAGGATAGTAGGGGTTTTACAGCTGGAATACTTCGAAACTGCGTAGAATCTGCCTAGAAGAATGTCTGAATGGAGCTGAGTGCTTTCAATAAAGATTTCATCGTTTGAGTGCTTATTCGAGTGGTTATTTGTATTTTTTTACAGTCCATAAAAGCCGTCTGGGGTTTGAAGGGTGGGGATATCCTACTGGAAAACAGCCCGGGCTGGCGGGACGCCGTTCCCAGTCGCCTTGCGTCCCGTAACGGCAGCGATGTGCCCAGACGGCAGCGACCTCCGGTTCTCCCTCCCGCGTGATACGGAGGAAGGGGGCTTTCCCAACCAGGTTGTGCGTCACTCGCATGCGCCGGAAATCCCACTCCAGTAGCCGGAAGTCCCGCCCCCGCATCCCGGAAGCGGCCGGCACGCGGAGCGCGGGGAGCCATGGCCGCGGCGGCTGGCGGTGCGGTGCGCTTCAAGAGCAAGTGAGCGGGGCTGGGCCTGGGCTGCGTGGCCGTGGGACTCGCCTCTGGAAGCGGCTGAGCTGTGCTGTCTTCGCTTTAGTGGTTTCTTTACGCGTTTCCCTTTTTTTCCGCCTTTAGCTATGCCGTCTCGAGGAGAATCGAGCCGTTCTACAAAGGAGGTCGAGTGCAGGTAATGGTCGCCTTCGGCCGGTGCCTCTAGGCGGGGCCGGGCGGGCTGGGGAGCGCCCCTCTTTCGGCTGGGCCACCCACACAGCCCGCTCCCAGCTCTCCATCTTCTGTTCTTCAGATAAGCCGGGATGGGAAGTTCATGTTCTGCCCCTGTGGGACCAAGCTGAATGTAATCGATGTCGAAACGGGAGCTCTGCTGCACAGCCTCGAGCAGGTGAGGGAGCCCTGGAGACTTTCCCGTGGTTCCCTTGTGACTGATGTGTGCTGGTACCCTCGGGGTGGGAACAGAGGGAGCTGAGAATTGCAAACCTGGCTGGTGTTTACGTTGTCTGTAATTGTGTGTGTGGTGCTGGGTATGTTCGGGTCAGCAGAAACTGTGGCAAAGGGAGGCTTGAGAGCACTCCTAAGCCCTGCACAGATTTATAGCTGTTTTTTTTGTTTCATTTTTCAAGGATGACCAAGAGGATATCACTTCATTTGTTCTCAGCCCTGACGATGAGGTACGTGTATGGCTGTGTTTGCTTGGTGTTTTCCTTTCTCAGGCCTTCTAATAAAGCAGTAAAGGCTGAGGGGTGTTTTGCCTCAAATGCACCTGGGGAACTCTGTGGATTCTGTCATCTCTTCTGGGTTTGGGTCAGATACAGGAATTGCTACTGTGTTGTTTTACTGTCATTAATGACAAGAGATGCATCCAGGACAGGAATACATTTTAATCAGTTCTGTATACATGTAGAGACTGTATTAGTTGATGTTTCATTTAAATCCAAAGGTTTTTCTATTTGCTTTCTAGCATCCACGTGTGTGCTGGAGCACTGCAGCCCAGAGTTTCTGGGAGAGGTTTCCTGTTGGTTCTGATATTTGTCTCTCAGCTTAGAAGAGATCTTTGTGTATGCTTGTTAAGCATTTGATGTATTTCCTAATATGTTACGGAACTAACGTTAGTCTCATGAATAAGTATTGAGATACTGAGATTCAAGAATGTCATAGTAATGAATATTTGTGTTGTTTGTATTCATGCACTGAAGGAAATGGCTGATCTTGCTTTCCTTTGCCTTGCTTTTTCATAGATTCTTGTGACAGGAAGCCGAGCCCTGCTGCTGAAACAGTGGAACTGGCGAGAGAAGAAGTGTGTGCGCACGTGGAAAGCAGTGCACGTAGCACCAGTGGCTACCATGGTCCTTGACTCTACTTCAACATTGTTAGCCACAGGTATGATCCTGTTTCAGCACAGCTCAGTGCAGTGTGAGGTGGTGAGCTCTATAATCCATGCAGAATCATAAGGGGCTCTATGTGTATAAAGTGACTTATTGACAAAGTTCTTCCAGTGTTCTAAAATATATCTAGTAAAGTGCTGGTGAGTATCAGGGATCTGTGAGATAGTGTGGCATAGTTAATCTAAATGCACAGTTGAGACTCCTTGAAGATAAAGGACAGGCATGAACTCTGATATGTTAGTTCTACTTGAAGTTTCTTGCCTGTGAGTAGTCAGATTTTGTCTAACTCTCTGGAAGCGTGAAGTACTCCTTGAACTTCTCTTGATGTTGATGGCTGTTACTGGATTCATTTTTCTTTCTGCTGCCTTTGTTACCCATTGAATTTTACAGCTGCTGCTATGTTGGACCTCCTTTCTTCATTCTTACACTTCTTTTCCAAGGTGGCTGTGACAGCACCATTAAGATCTGGGATATGATCAAGCAGTATTGCACACACAACCTGAAAGGATCTTCAGGAGTTGTACAGTAAGGATGAGCCCTGTTTTTCAGTCACTTAATATCATGTTTTGATGTTGGAATTTAGGTGAATTGTCAAATTCTTTGTTTATAATGCATTTCTATTTAAATATTGATCTAATGCAGAGAAGGTGGCAGGCAGCTTATTCCTACTCCATTCAAGTGTGTCTTCTCTCTAGCCTTGTTGAGTTTCACCCTGACATCTCCCGTCTGCAACTCTTCTCCTCTTCAATGGACTACAAAATCCGAATTTGGGACCTGAATTCCAGCAAGTGTGTGGCTGTGCTGGATGGCCACTTCAGTGCTGTCACCTCCCTGGCATTCACTGCAGATGGAAACACTCTCATTAGGTAAAAAAAAACGCAGAGACTTAGCTTTTTCATTTATCTCACCTCTTGACAGTGATTGGGTGCTTGAGTGAAGTCTGGGTTGGGTAGTTTGTCCTGTAGGGGTGAGATCTGCTTGAAGTACTCAGTCTCAGCTTCACGATGCATTGTGATCTTCTTCAGAGGGATGCTGAACTCGCACAACTGCAAATTTGAATTCAGAGATTGAGTTGAATGTTTTTTAAGACTGAAACTGCTTTTTTATCTTGTAGTTCTGGCCGTGATAAAATCTGCATGGTGTGGAACCTGAAAACCAGAGAAAGTAAACGAACCATCCCTATCTATGAGGTGAAATTGTGTTTCTTTTATTCCTTTAAGGTTCTTTGTGGGTCGCAGTTCTCTTTGCAGGTTCTTGTATATAATGTACAGGTTCCCACATATACATAAATATAATGGAGGTTTTTATATGTTGTGATATCAGGCTTCTCTGTCTGTACTTTCCAAAGGCCTTAAAACTCTATCTGAAGCTGTTTGTTCTCTTTCTGTCTTTGCTTGGTGTAGTTGTGCCTGGGCAGTTTGAAGATATGTATGCCACTGGTGCCCCAATTCTGGGGAGGAAAGGAGGGACAGTTGTTAGAGGACTTTGTTCTTGCATTGTATGTGCCAGCCTTTCTTAGGCACCTCTGTAGTCTGGGGCAGTGAAGCATGGTTTGTGTGCCTTTTGGCATTAGCATGCTGTTAACACGACTGCTTGCTGCAATGGGACTCTAACCCTTTGTTCTAAGCTGGTGTTTGGCCAATTCCCTTGTAGAGTGTGGAAGCTGCCATCTTGCTGCCTGAGCAAGGAGATTTCTCTCAACTGGGCGTGAAGAAACAAGGGCTGCACTTTCTCACGGCTGGCAGCAAAGGTGAGTGTCCTGTCATGTTGCTGCTGGAGTTAGAGGCTGAGGATGGACTGTGCTTAAGGCACTGTGTTGCTGTTATTTCTGGGATTTGTGGTTTGTGTGGTAGAAGAGTTGGGCTGAACTCCTGGGGGATGGAGAGCAAAGCCTTCTCCTGATTTCCTCCAATGAAAGCAGATGAGCAGGACTCATCAGGCCCTAAAGCTGTGTGGCTTTTTCTAGTACACAAGGCCAAGGTTTGTTTTATGTTCCCTGAATGTTCACTAAAATAGTGTCTCTGATATAATCTATATTGTTTGTTAGGAGTCCTGAAAATCTGGGAAGTTGCCACAGCTGCTTGTGTGTATACCCAGCCTGTGCCCTTTGAGCCTGTGGAGTCAGAGGAGGAGGCCAGCGAGCACAGCCTGACCCACTGCATGCTTGTGCCTGAGAGGAATGAGTTAGTTACAGTGTCTGTGGAGCACAACATTGTTTTATATGACGCTCAAACTCTTCAGCTCAGGAAGCAGGTAACAACCCTCAGCCTCTCTTTTCCTCTTTTATCCATGTTTCAGGGTCAGTTCTGCTTCTAGTGAAAGCTTTCTTGAAATAACAAACTTTGTTGTTGTAAGCTTGTTCCTGAACCGTTCCTTGGTTACAAGCCAGAAAGCCAGTTTCACTGGTGGAGTTGGAGGGATCCTGCACAAACGAAGTCAAATGGAAAGCAGAACAGGCCCAGACAAAAATCTCTTCTGGTACCATTTGTTGCTTCTCTCTGTTAAACTGTTTCTGTTCTGCCATTCTCAGCTTGCAGGTTACAACGATGAGGTTCTGGATGTGAAGTTCCTTGGACCTGGTGATTCTCACATTGTTGTGGCTACTAACAGCCCTCAGCTGAAAGTGTTCGAACTGTCAACATCACACTGCCAGATCCTCTATGGTCACACAGGTGTGTGTGTGGTCAGCTCTGATGTGGATGGGTGGAAGATAAGAAAGTATTTCTTTATCCCACTTCTCTCACAAAGTCTTATGTGGGGACTGGAGTCACTGGGTTCTGTCTGGAGCAGCATCACAACTTTTTTTGGTGTGGGTTTTTTTTTTTTTTGGAAATATGTGAGGAAAACATTTATTTGTGCACTTCTGATTTTGCAGATGCTGGTTTATCTTTATCCAGGTCTGTCAGTTCGGTCCCTCTCACTAGCAGTGAGAGCACTTTAATTTGGAGTGTAGGATGTAGGTATGGGAGTGCTTGCTCCGAATGCTGTTTTGTGGCTGCAGTGGCAGACCTGCACCAATGCCATAAGCAACCTGTCACTTCATAAAGAGTGCAGATGTGTTCCTGAGTCTCTCAAACCTGGCCCTAATCATTGAGCTTTGGACTCCACACTAATTAATGCATTTCTGTTGTCTGATTTCAGTATTCCTTTGCATCCAGCTGTTTTTTCTTCCTCTGTTTAGAAACAATTCTTGCTTTGGATGTCTTCAGAAAAGGCCTGATGTTTGTAAGCTGTGCTAAGGTGCGTAGGCCTTTGTCTTCATTGAATGAAACTCTTCATTGCTAATGATCTTTATGGATGGAGTTGTTATATTCCTTTATGATAGAAAGGGCTTTTGTTGAGATGGCATTTATGACTACTGCATCCCTAAAATACAAGAGTCTTCCGTTGTCCCTTGCTCTGATGAATGAAGGCAAAGATACAGACTTAAAAACCACTGAATAGCCAGGCTTATGGATGTAGTCAATGTGTGGAGGACTGATCACTTGTCTGTCCTTTCCCATTACAGGACAAAAGCATTCGAGTGTGGCGGATGAATAAAGATGGAAGGGTGGTTTGCGTGGCCCAAGGATTGGGCCATGCTCACGGGGTGGGCGCTGTCTCTTGCTCGAGGTAATAAAAGTCAAACAAAGTTTTACCTTTGCAAGCGTGAGTCATGGCAGCTTTGGTGGTCCTCAGTGAATGTGTTGGTGAATGTCTGCTTCGGAATAATATTGTTTGTCGTGTTTGAATCCAGCTTGTCATGGTGCTCTGAGCTGAAGGAAGAATGTTTGTGATTTTCTTTTTTTGGATGTACGTTTGTCCATAAGTTGTGAAGCTTGTGTTTGTCAGTCTGCCTTCCATTTGGCTTAAAGAGTAGCAGCTGCTTAATTTGCCAGATGAAGCTCAAGCAATTTGGAGAGAAGGACCAGGGAATGGAGGGAGTGTGCCTATCAAGGTGCCTGCTTGAATAGTGTATCTGTTGATCAGCTCTCCTGCTTTCTTTGTGCTGCGTAACAGTCTGGAAGCCCAGCTCGTTCAAAAGTTGCCGTAATACCTTAGTGCGTAAATGAGGAAAGCTAGCAGTGCTCTTGGCTAATGGCTGAATTGATGGAGGTTATCACAGGGGCTTGAATAAAATGAAAGACAACTTGAAAAAAGCACTCACACACTGTTTAATGTCACAGCAAAG
The DNA here is from genome assembly GCA_024606505.1 of Aquila spilogaster. Classification (NCBI taxonomy): domain Eukaryota; kingdom Metazoa; phylum Chordata; class Aves; order Accipitriformes; family Accipitridae; genus Aquila; species Aquila spilogaster. The sequence goes on from JANHGO010004782.1 coordinate 7,996, forward strand.
TGACTGTGTAGATTCCAGTAGGGGAGAAGGCAGTTCCTCAGTACAATGGAAACCACTGTTTTGCTTTCTTACACTTGACATGGTTTTTTTTTCTTCTTTCAGGTTGAAAGAAAGCTTTATAGTGACCAGCAGCCAGGACTGCACAATAAAGATGTGGAATATCCCAGAGTCTCTCACTTCAAAAGCAAAAGCAGCCTTGATCTCCAGCCCTGAAACCCTTCATGCACAAGTGACTGAGAGAGGTCATGACAAGGTAAAGCTCCACCTGATGTGAAAGCATATTTTAGTACTTAAGTGCTCTCCTGTTTTATACCCTACAATTCCTAGCTGTCTGACAGCAAAAGCAAAGACTTGAACTGCTTTACTTTCTCTCTATTTGTGTGACTTTTCTAGGACATAAACAGTGTGGCAGTTTCTCCAAATGACAAGCTCATTGCCACAGGCTCGCAGGATCGGCTGGCCAAGCTGTGGTCCTGTTCTGATTGCTCTTTGCTGGGTGTCTTCACTGGACATAAGCGTGGCATCTGGTGTGTGCAGTTCTCTCCAGTGGATCAGATTTTGGCCACCTCTTCAGCAGATGGAACCCTAAAGCTCTGGGGTCTTCAGGACTTCAGTTGTTTGAAGGTAATGAGAGCTCAGACTGCCCCTTGCTCTAGGCAACTCTCGCATGCTACAGAGATAAGTAAATACCAAAAAATCAATCTGGGCTTTGGGAGTAAATATTCCCTTGAAAGAGGATCCTCTTTGAAAACCTGGCAAGAACTCTAACACTTTGGAGCTTCTTTCTTGTTTTCCAGACCTTTGAAGGTCACGATGCCTCTGTACTGAAGATCATTTTTGTAAGCCGAGGAACACAGCTGCTCAGTGGGTAAGTGCCTACACCAGAAGCCAGAATTCGTCAGAAAACATAGCTGCTGTGAGGAGCAAGAGAGTAGTGTTGTGCAGTGGATTTAGTTTTAGAAAGGTTGATAGGAAGGTGCCATGTTTATGCCATATGGCAGGGATGTGGCTTGTTTTCCTCTCCTCTGATTACACCACAGGTTCCAGTTAGCTCTACTGACGTTGCTGGGTTAGTGACATACACCATAGGACAGAGCTAAGGATGCGTTTCACCCTACTGCTTTTGGTGAGGCTAGAACAGCCAGGGCTAAACTCTTACCTGCAGAGGGTTTGTTCTCCAGCTGGAAGCAGGAAAGAGTGCAGTGTATCTGCTGAATGGCCCCTTTTTATGGAAAGGCTGAAATGTAACAGACCAGAAACACCCAACAGAGCATATGAGGAAGTGTAGGTAATTGGACGTTCCAAGATGGAATCACCTGAGGTGATGCTGGTACTACAGGGGAAACAGGTTGGGATTCTTAAGATCTCTCAAAATGTGTGGTTAATTCTGCTCATATTTGATAGGCATTGAGTTGAGTTTATTCAATACTTTCAGGTGGGGCAGAGCAAGAATGCATCCATCCAGTGACTTTCAGAATTTGTGTTTCTGTTCTTTTTCTCTTCCAAAGTGGTTCTGACGGTCTCTTAAAACTCTGGACGATTAAAACAAATGAGTGTGTAAAAACATTAGATGGCCATGAAGATAAAATCTGGGGTCTTCACTCCAACAAGCAAGATGACATGGTTGTGACAGCATCCAGCGACTCCTCCATCACACTATGGAAGGTACAGTGCAGGGTCTTTGTCTCTCTTCTCTGGATTAGTGCTTAGAATGCATTTGCAGAGTTCAGTATCTCAATGATCCTCACAGTTCCAGCATGATACATGCTATCCTCATTTTATGCACCTTGCGATTGCATCAGTAAGGCATATCTTGGATATTTTTTGTTTGCTCTGGTTTTGGGTTTTTTGGCCGCGCTGCATTTCTCCAGTTGATGCTTTAAAAGGAACAGGAGTTGGCCTTTAAGTGGCCTTCCCAGCACTGGTGTTCTGGAGAGAGCTTGGAGGGAATTGTGAGTTGTTGGATTTAAAACATAAATTACTTGACCTGGAGATCTTGCTGCAGTAACTGGTTTTCTGGTCGCTTGCTGACTCATTCATCTGAATTAAAGGAAAGTTTGACAAAGATGTATCCTGGTTCGTTATAGGATGTCACTGAAATTGAACAGGAAGAGGCACAAGCTAAACGGGAGGAGCAGATTATGAAGTAAGTTGATTCTGGGTAGTAGTGGGCTGTGAAAGGTGCATTACGTCTGGTTAAACTGTCCACACCTAGAGCCATCCAGCTCCCCCTAATTAGAACATTATGTCCCGTAGAGATTTAGATGCTGCCATGGCACACTTAGTCTTTTCTACTTTGTAGAAGTTTAATTCCTTCAAATCTTTGCTGTAATATTGTCAGCTTGGTTTCATGGTTATATGCTCCTAGGATAAGTCATGTCACACCACTGAAACCTACTTTCATTTTGTCCTGCTTCAGCCAGCATTGAGTAATTCAAGATTCCCTTGAACGTGCCTGGGTAATTATCTCCACAATGAGGGCACTGAACCATTCACTGGCACGCACTATTAACTTCATGCCATTAAACCTCTGTGCACCATCAGTGCCAAATCAGCTGCTTTCTGTACTGAATGCTGTTCCACCAACCAAATATTTGTCTCATACTCCTGACTGATTGGTTTTCCAGAGAGCAAGAGCTTTCTAACCTGCTTCACGAGAAAAGATACCTCAAAGCGTTAGGTTTGGCCATCTCCCTGGATCGTCCGCACACAGTGTTGACGGTTGTTAAAGGTGAGTTCTTTTTTTGTCCTCTCTGCTTTTCAGAGCATCTCTTCCAGGTAGACACAGGCTGAAGTCAGACACAGACTATGGTCCGAAGTCTTTAATAAACTAAAGTTAAATTACAGTTAATTACTGAAGTCAAATTGTCTGAAAGCCTTTATTGTACTCTTCTCCTATCGCTCCCATTTACCTGAGTGAATAAGTCACAGTTGATGACTGTGGTCTCCCTGCCTTAGCCCATGGGTGCATTCTGTAAGAGATGAGATGAAACTCCTAAAGGTTTGGAACTGTCACAAGGGATGTTATTTGCCACAGAATCCTCAGTGTAGGGAGAAGGCATGGGTCTTGTTCTTGAAATACTTTTCCTTCCCTAACCCTTAATTTCTTCTTGTAGCCATCCTCAAGGAAAGTGATGGGAGAAAGCACTTGGAAGAGAACATTGTTCGGTTGCGGAAGGATCAGAAAGGTTTGTTACTGCGTGATTTAAGGGCTAAAACCATTCAGATTTGGGGCTTGTTTTCTGAGGTGAAATTAAAGCTGAGCTCTGAGACAGAAGAGATGTTTTCCTGCACACCCAATGTGCACAAATGTCCTTCTTCCCTAGAGGCGGTGTTAACTTTCTTGGTGACGTGGAATACGAACTCTCGAAATTGCCACGAGGCTCAAGCTGTCATTGAAATCCTCCTGAAGCACGAAGCACCAGACAACCTCCTGCAGTACTCCGGCATTAAATCTGCTGTGGAGTCCCTGCTGCCTTACACCGGTGAGTGGAGCTGCAGGAACTGTTGGGCAGTGGACAGGTTAATCCAATCTAGAGCTGTTGGGAGGTGCATGCGATGACGTGCTGTGGAACTTCATTGTTTGCAATCTCATCTGCCCTCTGCTCGTGTGAGACCTGAGCTCTTCCTGTTTTGTGCTCTGGATGCCCAGAGAAGCTGTGGATCCTCCATCCCTGGAAGGGTTTGAGACCAAGTTGGATGGGGCGTTGAGCAGTCTGGTCTAGCGGAAGGTGTCCCTTCCTGTGGCAGTGCTGTTGGAAGTAGATGAACTCTGAAGTCCCTTCCACTTCATGCCGTTCTATGATCCTGCTGTTGTGTGACTTAGTGCCTCCTGGATTGGCCTGGACAGAGAGGTTTTCCACAGTCTGTGCCTCTGTGAGGTGTCCTCTTATGTTGTGAATGCTCCATCTGTTCTCTTCTAAACAGAAGAGAGATTTTTGTACCCACTTCTGGTAAACTTCTGCTCTTGTGATACCAACCATCAGTTTTCTTTCTTTGCAGAGCGCCACTTTCAGAGGCTGAGCCGCTTGCTGCAGGCCTCCATGTTCATTGACTTCATGTGGCAAAACATGAAGCTGTCCGATGCGTCACGGCAGGAAGATGTGATTTTGTGACTCTTCCCTCACCAGCTGCTGTTTCCTGTCAGGAGCCTGAACTGCTTTCCCACCAGATGCAGCAACTGGAATACTCTGTATTTTGTATTATCTTTTTTTTTAAATTGAATTTCTAAAACAAAACCACTGTTGGGTCTCCTTTGAATTTAACGAATGGAGGCCTTCATTCCTTTGGGCGAGCTGTGGTTCCCCTTTGTATTTTTACAGCCCAAATTTTGAGGCCTGGGCAGTAGGAGCGCTTAGTTCAGAGAAAAGGCAGAATGTGACTGTGAGCAAGATGTTTGTCTACTGTGAATGTGAAGGCTACGGAGCTGGGAGATACCACTGGCCACATTGTATGCATCCTGAAGTTTAGCTAGGTGGTGTGCATAGATCAGTGTTGTCTAAGCACTGAATATTCTCTGTACCTGGGCAAAATGCATGTTGGGCCAAGGCAGATCTCTCACCTTTCCTGCCCCAAACGCAGCACTTGACGGGCACATGGGTGTGATTTTAATTCTCCAACGAGCAAGTCTTTGAAGTACAAAAACGACGCCGTCTTTCTAGATGTTCGTATGCGTTTTATTTCAGAGACAAATGTATAAAACTTAGAACAACACAAACACTTTGCGGGTTGGCTAAACTGCCCCATTCAAAAAAATAACAAACATACAAAGGAGACTAAAATTAAAGGTAGCAATCTGTATAGAAGTCCTAGGTTTTCCTATAACTTTTTTCTAACTCAGTTTTAGCAGATGAGTTTGGTGTAGGAAGTACTGTGAACTTCAGTAACTATGAGACCCTCTCTTGAAGTTTTGCTTAGAACTGTGAGCTCTGGCCTCGGCCACCCTACCCAGCCAGCAAACAAACTGTGCTACAGCTGTTTGTTATTTCTGTGCCTGCAGAACGTCACTAAGGCAACGTGTAAGAGATGAAATTTCTAGGCCCTACAGATGTCTTTTTTGTCCTCAGCCATTCAGAGGATCCCACCAATTCACAGTTACCTTTGCTGGGCCGTTCTCTACTACCCAAGTTCATGTAACCTTAAAGTAGAAAATTAAATAGAAGTTAAATATATATTCCAGGGATTCAGGTAAATGCTGTTACATGCCTGTAGCTATGGGTTTCACGCCTCTGTTCTCCAGCAGTCAGGTAGCCACAGTGTGGGGATTAATGCAAGAAAATTGAGACTTTTTCATAAATTATGTTGCAGGATAAATACGTGCCCAAGGGAGGGAACTGAGCCCTAAGTGACCTATGTTAAACAGGAGCTGCTGGGTCCTACTGCAGCTCTGTTAGTAACAGTGGTGTGCCCTGGTTGAAGCTCCCTGGCTGTGGTGTGCAAGCTACAGCATTAACCCAGCAAAGCCATGTCTGCAAGCCTTGAAAGCAACAGTCCCTGCAGGGTGAGGCATGGGGCCCTAGTGAGCACTGGGCAGGGGATGCAGGGCCTGGAGAGGCGGGCAGGCAGCTGACTGCTGCAGGGCCCGCTTTGTGACTGTGCTGCACCTCTGCAGGATCTCATGGGCTGAGGGGCGCGTGGGTACCTTGGGGGCACCAGTGGGCACCTCTGGGTCAGCGACAGAGCTTAGGTCAGCAGCAGATGGCTCCACAAAGCCTGAGTCGTTCCTGTCCTTGTGGGTGAGATGTGGAGATTTGCTGCTGCGTGTGGCTGAGGCGTGCCCGAGGACTGGGCTCACCGCCTGCTCCACTTCAGGCAGAGACCTGGACAAGTCCGGCTTCCAGCTCAGTGCACTGTTGGGCTCACTGCCTGAGCTGAGTGAGGAGCTGTCAGACTCCAGGTCTAGCGTGGAGATGACTCTGGGCAGAGATTGTGATCTGCTCCTCAAGTTGCTCACGTCCTCGTCATTGCCGTCCCCCAAGGTGCAATCCCGCGCTGTGCTCTCTCCCAGAGGCTGGGGAGCCAGAAAGGAGGAGCAGAGGTTGGGCGTGGAGATGTGGAGCCCGCTGCCCATGATGGTCTGCAGCCTGTGGTGGGGATTCTTGTAGGCCTGGAGGCACATGGAGGGCATGTAGCCTGTGCGCCCATTGTAGCTGAGAATGAATGGGGAAAAGCAACACTGAACTGAAGTACTCTTCTGGCCTGGACAAAGGCAGGGGAGCACACAAGGTCTGTGTGCACACAAAGCATCAGGATGGGGAAAGTATTCATCTCAAACCAGCTCTGGAGAAGTCTCCTTACCGGATTAGCCACCAGCCGTTGTCAGATCTCCTGACCACCTCCACAACCACACCATTGTTCAGAGAGAGCTCATCTGCCTTCTGCGACTCATAGGCCCGCATGACGAAGTACAAGCTGCCTGGAGGGAGAAATGAAGGCTGCGTTGTCTTACAGAGGGAAAGCCAGGCAAGAATTTTGCCCAACTGCACAGCCCCGGGCCTAGGGAGACTTCAGAACCCATTTTATGAAGGATGAGCAAGGTGTGATCCTGAACCCAGAACTGCTGTCTTGGGGCAGAAGCAGACTCACCCTCCTCATCTGAGCTCCCGGTGTTCTGGGTGTCCTTGTGGACACTGATGTCTTCCAGGTATGAGGCTGGGAACCAAGCTATCTGCTTGTCTGCATTTTCCACAAGCCACCACCCTGTAGCAAAGAGCAGAAAAAGGATTGTAAAGCCTGCAGAAAGCAGAGAGATTATCAATAATATCCCAGTGTACAGGCACAGACAGGGGCCATAGGCAGATGTTCTGTGGACCAGCTCAGTGCTGACACTTTGGCAGAGCTCTATCTAGACCAGAGTGCACCATGCAATTGTGTTGGGCTCTGCAAAGCGTGAAAAGCTTTCTGCTGGGAATAAGGCCCTAGGTCTCAGCTCAGACTCATGCACCCCTCGATTAGAAAAGAACAGACCACTTGTTTCCTCCTGTCTAAATCCCAGTACGCACTCCACATGTACCAACATCACCCATGTGCTTGATGTTACAGCCTTAATATTTGCTGAGCCTTAAATCAATCTAGAAATCTTTCAGCATCCATCCCCAAAATTGAAGAATCCTTATCAAACGTACCAGTCATGTCCTTCAGTAACACTTCAACTATTTCCTTCTTAGAGACTTTGAAACTCTTGTTCTTTGTGTCTTTGGTTTCAAAGGTTTCGATGCAGCGGTAGCTCTGAGACACCTGAGGGTACGTAATGGAGAGCTGCTGCTGCTGCGCCTCTTTCTTCTTTTCCCCTCCAATTTCTGATGGCATGATCACAACACTGAAAAGCAAAGTTTGATGTTGGTTTACTGAAAACTCCCGAGGAAGGCTGACAAGTATTAATTTTGGTAAAATCGTGGTTATTTAGTAGGCTAAGAACAGCTGTTTGTTTCTACAAAACAGGAGAAGGCATTTTGGTAGAATCTCTCTGCTCTTCTGCCCCAGAATGTAACTGGTATTTCTCTTCTATCTGTATTCTATAACATCTCTATTTTATGAAGAGATACAAACTAGAAGTACAAATAGGCTTTCACACCTGTCTTCAGGAAAGCAAGGATCGAGGTCTTGAGTCTGTGCTTTGAAAAACTGAATCACATCTTCACCCTGGGAGATTTTAGCATCCAGTTTCAGCAGTTCCTGCGAGTAAGCTTCCAGCAGTTTCAGTCGCTCCAGGGACTTGTTTATCTTCCTGCTCTTCCTCTGCTTTCCATTTGCATCTTTAAAATAACAAGAGCAAAGCTGATGCGAGACAATAGCAGACCTGGATCAGGGCAGCATATCTCCTGTTCGAGCATGGCTGTGCCCCACTTGTCACACCCGCACCCAAAGCATACGCGCCTGCCTCTGCCTCCTCATTATTTTAAATAGCTCCTGGTAAAATTTTTGCATTTCTAAAATTTGACTTAGTTCATGTGTAAATGTTACTAGGAGCCCTGAGCCAATACAAGTGTAATACTCATCTACCACATACGTTTATCTCCAAAAACAGGTGCTTCTATGCTATTTTAAGTCGATGATGGCCAATGACTAAAGTCTATGTCATCCATTACAGCTGTTCCTAATGCCTCTGTTGTATCTGTTGGTCCCTCAATGAGTTTTCCTGCTTACCTTTAAACCTGGGTATAGTCCGATCGGATTTCCTGAGCGATCCACTCTCAATGGGGAATTTTCTCTTCAGCTCTTTCTAAAAGTGAGAAGAAGCAGAGAGTAGGGATGCTGAGCTCCTTCCTCCCTCCCCAGGATATGGATATTATTTTCAGGGAGATATTCACTTACATGGAATCTCTTAAATTCTTCAAGTGTTCGGTAGATGAGAATGTTGTTTTGATCTGACCAGGACACGAACATCATGTACTTCTGGAAAAATAAAAGAAAAAGAATGGATCCTTATCATCGTGTTCAATATTGGATGCTTTCAAGCAATGAGCATTTGCCAGGATCAGTGGTTTAGTTTTTGTTTTGGGCTGGCAGACTGTCACATGAGAAATGAAATGAAAAACTAAACCTATCCAAATATTTCCTTAATTTTATGGTCCTAAATGAGCAGTCATTGTTAAAAACAGAAAGAAAGTCTGAAATCATGAAGAGGAAAACGGCAGAGTCCGAGATAACCATTTTCTTATGAGATGGACAAACAAGTCTAAGGGACCCGTGCCCTAGGTAGTAACACTGAAGGATAATGAGCATGCATACTCCTGAAATAATTAAAATAGATAACATTTAAGGAAAAAAAAAAACCATCAGGTTAAAATACCTTCTGCTTTCTGCACTGCATCAAGCCTGCAGCCTTCACATCCACTGGGAACCGGCTCATCTTTTCACTCTGCCTGTACTGCAGCTGGAGGCTGAGCAGGGCATGGCTCGGCACGGCCTCCTGCAGCTTAAATACACTGGGGCTGGAGGGAGGACACCGGCTCCTTCCCTGCTTCCTCCTCCGCCCAGCAGCTCGAGGAAAAACTCCGTCATTTTGCAATTATCACGTCTTTTCCCTGCTCCCCTGCCTTTAATGTGCAAATACTGGTGGTGGGGGCATAGTTCAGGGAGCTGGGGAAAAGCGCCTTATCTTATCGCATCCTTTGGAGAATACTGCCAGTAAAAGGCCCGTCCCTGCTGCCAGGCCGGTTTGTCATCCCTAGGTTCATCGTTTCTGGGTTTCTATCATCCCTGGGTTTCTGTTGTCAAGGGTTCATCATCCCTTGATGTTAGCAGAGCACTCCGGGCAGCATCAGCAGCTGCTCTCAGTCAGTGCAGTGCATTTCCATCAATGGACGCATTTATGGCTCTGCTGCACCAACACCCTTATGGGAGCCGCCTGCGGCCATAACAGCTTGGGCTGCAATCAGAGCAGTCCCCAGAGCTGATCACAAACATGGTTGTAAAGCACAAGTCAGACAGGATTTCATATCTGCACCAGCTGCTACAAATCTCTCTTCTTCACCAGTAAAGTAACTGTTAAGTAAAAGGTGTTTGACTTCAAAAGCAGCCCTAGTGGCCCTATCCACGTTCACACCTGCTCTCAGAAAGAAATGGGAGACTAACACTAACATGATGCTAACTTGATGCTAACACCACCACAGCAAAGGATGAACAGGTCCCAGGGGCGTAACTGAAGAAATTCCAAAGCTTTTCACACGTAAATACGTAATGGGGGCTCAGCCTAAAGCACCCTGCAATCCTGCCTCAGGCCTGGGCATCCACCTGCATCCAATGCAATGGACAGGGAAGTGAAGAGCCCCACCCGGCTGAGCCCCAGGGCCATGGGTCAGCCAGGACAGCCAGCACTGCGCAGCACAGCCTGCCTGGTGGGAAAAGCTGAGCGAGGAGATGGGTTGGCTTCATTTCAGCAATACAGCTCCTTGCTGCCCTCGGGCACTGCCTGGTCCATGATTACAGCCCTGGAAGGCCATCATCTCCCTGACCTGTGGCGTTGGCATGCCTCAGGTTATGGCTTGGTCGAAGGGCATCTGTGTGATCTGGCCGCTTGCCCTGCCCGCTCTCCCTTCTTTGATGAAGCCTGAATTGAATCATTATCATTATTGGAGCCCAAATGGGCAGGCTCAGCCCTGCCCTCCCTTTCATTTTCCAATTACACAGGGCTTCTTAAATCCCTCAGCAACAGGTGCAAAGGACTTTTCATCTATCAAAAAAAAATCATAATCAAGCAACACAGAATCCCATTGGGAAGCCAGACAAGGTGACTTCTGAGCAGCTAGAAAATATGCTGATTAGGCTTCGGTTTCATGAAAACACGTGAGGCTGCCCCTGCCCTGCAGGGTGACTTTGTCCCTGTTGGGGACAAAGGAGATATGTTGCTGCAGTCTGATCTACTGCTGCTGGACCCCTGTTCTCCTTTGGGAAGGAACAGTTGTACAGTGAGTGCTTCAGTCCCATGCACGCATCTTGTGGGAAAACCCCTTCCCTGCCTTCTCCGGGGCACTCCCGGACATGGAGACTGCTGTACAAGGTGGACTTGCTGCACCGGGGTCAGATCCTCCATCTCTGCTCGCAGCTGGTCCAGCAAAGTGATGTGCTGTTAAACCTGGCTGGCATTTGTGGCGAGAGAAGATCTTTGCATCAAGAGGGGTTGTTCTTTATGGCTGTCAGCATTTGCAAGTCACCAGTGGAGGTGGCAGCTCCTTCAGCAGCACAACTGTGCTCCAGGATGGGACCATGCGTGCTGGTGCCATTGTGTGGCCAACACCAAGCAAAACACGCTCTGTTGGTTTTCTGTCCCAGAGCAAACACAGAGCACAATGCATTTCCAAAAGTGTAAAGGATTAGAAGTATTTACCCTAAATGGGAGAATCCAGAGACAATTGAAGTCTTCAGACAATCTGAACTCTCTGTATACGTACAAGACCGCTGGAGGAAGTTCAGATACATTTTCATTCTGTGTCTGTAAATACTGCGATTGCCAGTAAAACAAGAGGAGTAGGTAATGTTTTTGACAGTTCCAAAAGCTTTGCCACATTTTGAAGTTCTCAGTGCAATCACGCAGAGGGGTGGCTGTAAAGCAGAAGCAGGACATAGAAAGCATCACCGAATGCCACAACAGAAGGGTGAGACTACGTGGAGGCTTGCCACTATCTGGGGCTGGCGATCCACCACACTGCATGGAGAAGTGACGTTCTGGGGTAGACTGCTTGGTGACAGGGATCTCAAAGCAAAGCATGAGAAAAACCAGCACCCATGGTACTGTTCCTAGAGCACTCTCACTCAAATCACCCCAAAAACACTGCCAGTCAGTGCCATGTCTGCAGGGACAGATGGAGCACGGACTAAAAGAATCCATTAACTCCACTTCCCTGTGGGCGCATTTGGGCACACATCTCCTCAACAGTAACTTGTGTTTACTGTGTGTCTTCTACTGCTTCCATGTCATCCTGCCAAGAATTGGTACCTGCAGGTGTATAACTATCAACGAGCGACTGCCAGGAAGGAGAGCATTGACTCCAGGTATTGGGCGCTGTGATTGCATCATCGGTGTATATTTACGCAGTTTTCAAGATAAAGCAACTAACTTTTCTTAGATTGTTTTATAGGGTACATAAGAGATCATCAAATAGCAGGTAATATATAGCAGCAGACTGTCCAACTTTGAGAAGGCAGAGCACAAGTACATACTTTTCTCCACGATTAATTCCACCTCTGCCTGAGCATGGGAGCAAAAGCAGAGCAGCTGCCCCTGAGAGCCCACGGTCTGATAACAGAGGGGAGCTCATTCGGTGCTGTCTGCAGGGCTGCAAAAAGGCCCAGAAACCCTGAGCTTTCCCTGTCATTATTTAAATCGCAAGAGCAACTTTCCATGTGTAAAACATCTGTGAGAAATAGACACCGAGGGTATGGTTTTCTTTTCATTTCATACAAACCAGGAATAACTTTTAATTGGTGTATTGAACTGGAGGGCAAACAGACGGAGTGGGACAATCATCTGAACCAATTCTACATCCGTGAGAGCCAGAACTTGAGCTCTGCAGCAGCTGCTTCCAAATCCCAACAAGCAGTGGTCATCTCACAAATGCACAAACACGAGAAAAAAAGAGCTGTGTTACAAACATGTTCTGCCACGTACAGGATTTAGGTCTGGGCTGCTTGTGGCTGCAGGCATGTGAGACCCAAACTCATGCACTGATCTTTTTACGTCCAGCACAGGAGGAACTGCTACTGGCTGGACTCACTGATCCCCTGCAAACTGACCAGGGAAAGGCAAAGAGAGAAAAAGTCCTCAAAGCACACTTGAGATCCTGCAGCTGCAAGACAGGGAGAGCAAAAGGAAGGTGCTGTGTAATGGACAAGGCAGAGGGGGGCCCTTGCTGGGAGTGATGCTGGTATGAGCGCTCAGACTTCTTCCCCATCACCTTCAGAATCAAAACCTGCCCTTTGCTGTTCTTGAAGGTCACCTGCGATAGCACATAACCTATCAGCACCTCTAATGAAAAGGCCAGCTGCTAAAAGCTGATTTTAAGAGTACAAAGAGGTTTTAGACTTCCATTAAATAGAGAAAAAGACCCTGATTAAAGGGAAAAAAATCAAACACCGGAGTTGACAATAATATCCTTCACCTCATAAACAATAAGAAGTCCAACATTCACAAAGTCTGGGATGAGAGATTTTACAGTACTTAATCCAGAAGAAGGTATTTGATTTCCTCCTAACTCCTGCAGCTGCTGCACAGAATGAGGCATTTTTCAGTGGGCAGCTGAATCCAGTTCAGAACGCTTTGAGCACACATAGCAATCCCTAGGGCTGAACTTCACCAGTGGCTCACCCCCTTGTGGAAGATTTCCTTAATGATAATCAGTGAGGGATTGAGCAGGAAGAACTGTTTTAATGACCTTGCATGGGTAGCAGCCGGAGTCCGATGCAGTGGGGCTACAGGACCTTTCTGTCCAGGTGATGAACTTGCAGATTCTGCCCAGCACCAAGAATGCATTCTGCAATACACAGCAGTGGAGTTTTCATTTGGATCACAGCAAACTGCCCACAGTGCAGACTGATTTCCTGCCACGGGCAGATACCAGGGACACCACCATTGTTGTCCCCGTGCTCTGGGGTCTGGACCACTCCCAGGTCACTGGCAACACAGTCCCAGTCCCAGCTGGTAAAATTCATTGCAGCATCACAACCCCCAGACCTCACACCCACCAGCTGAGGATGAAAGTACAGAGCAGATTTGTTGGTTTTCCCTTAAATGCCCTTGCGACACAGCTGCCAAGGCCAGGGGAGAAAGCCGCCTTCCTCAACTGGTGTGCTTATAGCCCATAAAATACCAAAAGGACATTTACCAAGCACCTGTTGCAACAATTTCATAGCTCCTTTGTAAAAGTTGCGTGTTTTCCTAAGGTTATGCAAAGGGCAAAAACGTGATTCAAGAATAAAACTTCCAGGAAGGATAAGAATGAAACTTAAGCCCAGGGCAAGAGAAAGTTTCCTGCATCATTTCCTAGAGCTAAGAAACAAGAGGTGTTTGGTGAATGCCTCTTGTGGTAAGAACACAGCACATATGTGCTGAGACCCACAGTGGGCTGGGATGAAACCTCAGGAACCCTGTAGAGGACATCCTCAGGAGCACAACCCAAGGGAAACCAAGCAAGGATCAGACAGAGTGCAGAAATACTGTCTTCACACAGGCAAAATCTATTCTTGCTTCACACTAAGTGTGGTAAAATCTGGTTACAGACAAGACCACTGTGTTCCTCACAGATTAGTCAGAGAAATGCTCATCCTTCTGTTATTTTTTCCTCATTCCCCATACCATCAACAAGTAGAATATGCAAAGTGCCTTACTTATCTCCCTGGAGTTTCCTCCAGCGCTGGGAGCTCAAGTTAAAAACTCACCTTTATTTCAGAGTGAAGACTACACCTTTGCGTTCATATTCCCTTTCATAAAGCAGGGAAAGCAATGTTTAATCCTCACTCAACAATTGTAATTGTTATACGAGAAAAATCTCTTCCTCCACCACCTGCTAAGATTTACTGCTACCCACTTGCTTTAACCTACTTCTGAGGAAAGGAATCACGCAAAAGTCAGGGAGAGTTGCAGAAGGGTGAGGAAGAAGGCAGAATCCCCCAGGAACACTGGTCCTGTACAGTGCACTTCTGAACAGATCTTGGTATCCTGGGACAGATGTGGTCAGGGTCTGATGTCCCTGGCAGTGAGGTGTGAGGCATGGCAGTGGGCTCCTTCCTGCTAACAGGAGACAGGTTCCTGCCTTGCAAAACTCCACAAGCGATGCGTTTCTTGTGTACAAGCAAAGCTGTTCAATATAAATGAATCATATGCCTAGAAATAGACATTGTGTTTTCCTGCTGCTATTTCCTAGTTCACTGTGTGTTCTCAGCAAACTGCATGACTAATACTTAACATTGTCTTTCTAAGTAGTTGGACTTAAGGCTCACATCCTTACCTGTGCACAGGTGTCAGCTTCCTGGCAGAGTAACAGTTATCTTCAACTAGAAGTATCTACACAACCATCCCAAAAACACAGTGACAATCCTGAGAGATACAGGGTAGGTCCTGAGAGGCTGTGGGGTCTCCTTTTTGTAGATGTCCAGTCTCGCCTGGATGTGATGCTGAGCATCTGCTCTGGAGCAGGGTGGGACCAGAAGGATCCAGAGGTGCCTCCAGTCTCAACCAGTCTGGGGTTCTCTAAAGCACTTAAAATACATTCATGAAAAGTCAGTGATGTTTAGGTTCCCAAGTGAAGCAAAAGTCTCTGCAAGTATTACTCCCTGTTCTCTGCTCAAAATCTAGTAACAGAGACAAGTGCATGCCAGAAAGCAGCCTGGACTGAGTATTACCTTTCCATATCCTTTGCATCCTAGAAAGTGGGCCATAAGGGTAGCAGCAAGAGTAGTGTCCTCTGTCCGTTAGTCTCACCAGTTACCTGTGAAAATTAGCAGGTTTTCTGTCAACATAACCGTATCTGAATGCACATGCACCCTACTGCAGCTGGGGGTCCAACTGCAGCGAGAAGAGCTGCCTGGCCTTCCTTGGAGTCTCCCTTCCTCAGGATCTCTACTCCTGCCTTGCTGCTGCTTTTGGCCCCCACTCTTTTGTGGGATTTGGAGACGTCCATTCCAGCTGGCCAGGGGGCAGGCAGCAGGATGCGTGCCTGGCCTCACGCACAGCTCAGCTCCTGCTTCTTTCCCACTTCTGCTTCCTTCCCCGTGCACTCACTACCAGCTGCCAGCTCGTGAGCCAGTTTAGTGAATGCCAAGATAAGAGCAGAACATCAAACAGCAGTCTTCCTCTGAGAAACACAAACACACCCTTTACTTTTTCTCTAGCACAGGGTTTACCAATGCTTCCTGGTAATTAGCGTCATTACAGCCCCTATTCCAGTCACTGAGTGACTATTCGAAAGATGTACCTACTGAGTAGGCTTTGGTGAGCCCTGTCTTCCAGATATAATTACATCAAGCAAGATATGGGTGTGTTGTTAGCAGAGCCTGCTGCAGGTCACCGTGTGGCTGGACTGGGGCTGAGGAAGCTTCACCTGGGTAGTACGAGGGTGCTTCATCCCCACTGCAGGAGGTGGTCAGACTGCACTTAGATTCAGTCAGAGGCAGGAAAGTGGATTTCCTCACTGTGATTTGTATATGAGCATCGCAATGTTTCTGCTCTTCTTGCTCCCTCTGACCAGAAAAGGGTCAGGGGGAGCGACACTGTGCACAAATCGCACCTTAGGCAACAGCTTCTTTCCAATTTATGAACTATTTGCTTTCAAATAAAAGTCAATCTTGCTCATATTTTAACTGACTAAATAAATGAAATCACTAACAAGGAAGCAAACAGACTGTTAACAGCCAATCGAGGACACTGCTTTGACTTACAAACATCTCTGCAACTATTTAATTGCCAGAAGGCTGAGCAGTAAAGCACTGCAGGAAATTCCCGTGGTGTCTCTTCTAGATACCAGCATACCATTTGTTTTCAGAATTTGAAAAAAAACATGAGGTCATCGGCCTCATTTAAATATTTACTGGCATGCAGGAAAATAAATATAAAGAGTATCTTTTCCTTTACTAGGTCGTTCCTTCATGCATGAAGTATTTTTATATCTCTAGTTGTCCACAACTTCAGACAAAGCCAGCAGCTGCAGTTGCTCATGTTTCTTCTCCCTCCCATGTGAATAACCACAACAAAATCACAGAATCACAGAATTGTAGGGGTTGGAAGGGACCTCCAGAGATCATGTAGTCCAACCCCTCTGCCAAAGCAG